>MU226106.1:1383653-1411067 GCA_018584345.1 Thuja plicata
TTTTAGTATTTTTGTTTTGCTTGCATATCCATCTCAGGCCTATTTGTCAGGAATAATATCATCAAATCTTCCACATATGTTACAAATGGAGGCCATGATTTCTACAACAAATTAGGGCTCCATCAGAACCCTCGTTAGAGTTTCCAAGGGTTGAACATTGAGGCTTTTGATTATGGGTATTGTTTCATCTGTATTCTAACAGTTGGGCAACTCTTGTACAAGTTTTTTCCATTGTTATCAGTTGTTAAGGTTTGGATGGGTAAATCTATATTATGAATCTTGTATGGTGTATTATAATGCAAAAACTTCACCTTCAGAAATGTTGAACTGCATATTCTGGGACTGGATTAAGTTTTTATATGCCTCCTGAAAAGTAGTTGTTCTTTGAGTCAATAAATCGTTCAATATCATGGGAAGCACATTTGATGTAAGATTTTCCTTGTAATATAAAGTTTTCTCGGAAACTGTCATTGAAGCTCCGTACAAGTTCCCTTATGATATACTTTATCGACCTTTCATGATTAAATGACCATTAGTTTCAATTTATCAAGACTAACCTTAAACATAGCTTTGGCTGAAAGAAATTCCCTAGAGTTTTGGAAAGCATCAGCAACACGTGCCCCTGAAAGTAGCAATATTGACAGTATAGGTTTCGTAACAGGAGCTTAAACATAACCCTAACAAGAATTGGAACCACATACAGAAGCATCCTGTGCATATTCAAATATGGATAATACCAAGCTCTACATCCATCTGCCGAGGCCAAGGAAATGTGAAAATGCATTCTTTACTGTTTGCTTCATAAATAGATGGTACCTGACCTGCACAAATTGATTTGGGCAAGACTTTGAGTCATTTGTCAGTGGAAATTGACACAGAAAAATAAACTTTGAAGGATGCAATAAAAAAAACCTGTGTTAAGAAAATGCCGAACTGACACCTCAAATCTTTCTTGGTTCATCGTGGGCAGTATCACAGCTTTCACCTGGAAACGAAATGGATACTGAATTAGGTGTAACTTCATAGCTCTAGCTGCATTCTTGTGAATGATTTTAAAATAAAGACATGTTTTAAATACATATCAAATATTTTCTAATCTTCACTAGTGTATAGTTGCCAGGCCATATACCTCTTGATATGAAGAGAATACATAGCCACAAGATAGTAAGAAAAATGCTGGCAGTATCTGCTTACTATTTCCAGAAATGAGAATGCCAAGACCTGTTCCTAGCTAGAGTATAGATAACAAGCAACACATTACCAACATATCTCAGTTTCATCCAATAATATACAAGTAGAATAAGGAAATCAAGGAAATGTACAGTGTCAGCTTACCAGATCTGCTATATTACTTGTGGATTCTCCTTTAGCTGTAATATCCCCTATGTTTTCTTTGAGCGCAAAAGCCTTATAGATGGGAGTACGAGTTGATGTTGAGGACACAGCAGCAATATTCTGGTTATAAAAAGATTAAAACACATGACCTAAGTTATACCTATTCCAAAAATAAGTACTTGGAGAATGTTATGTCCCCAATTCAGGACGTACAAGTAGACATTCAATTCAACAAGTTTTAATTAAAGTTTGAAACTTATTCAAATAAACCACCTTCATCTTATGCATTTCATTTAGTAAGATCAAGCTGTACATGCAAATGCCATCATCTTGTGATCACCATCATGTTATGAACTGCATTTAGTTAGTGAGCTACACAATGCCATTAGTCTACATGCATCCATCCATGACACCATCATACATCCCACCATATACCTATGCATAACAGTTATCACTGTCATACATACATATATAGTAGTCATATAACCATGTCATACATATATACATCTAGATTGATGTAATTGCATCCATAGCATGATCATGACATCTCAGTAATAACATCGGCCTGCATACAGAATTACATCATAATTGCATTACCTTATAATCACATTTCCTCATATAGTCACAATTGCATAATTGCATTATCTCATAATCATAAACTGCAGTCATAATTGCATCATCTACATAGTTACATTACTTCATACCATAATCACATTGCATTATCGTGTGCTTCCACACTTAGCCGCTTCTCATACTAAACGCATTTGTCATTGCATTATCGTGTGCTTCCACACTTAGCCGATTCTCATACTAATCGTACTTGTCTTAACAATATATGACCAACACATGATTAATCGTAATCACCGTAATCATTATTCTGATTATTACGATGATTAATTGTGACTCTTCATTATTAGTATGATGAGAGGTCACTATTCCCTCGTGCCTCTTCCATATATCAGGCATGCATATAATGAAGATCGTATCAATTGCAAGATCATTGATTATTGAATTCAAAATATAAAATATATTATCCCTTCGTAAATCGCTCTGTTTAGAGCAGTAGATTGCTAAAGCAATTTGACAGTGCAAGTATTTATTTGCATTATCAGAGACGGCATCATATCAGAAGCATAATTATATAAAGGCATATCAGAGATGGCTTCCATTGTTTAGTGCATAGTGATATAGATAAATCAGATACAACCTGTGCAATACAGTATTGTTATTGTACCAGATGACCTCTACATTGCATGTGATTCATTGTACATCAGAGACAGTGTTATCATTGTACCAAACAACCTGCATATTCGCGTGGATCTATTGTATATATCAGAGACAGCATTCCAGGTTATCGAGCATATATCTCATTGTAATATCAGATACAGCCCATATGTATATTGTGATCATTATCATCATTATTTGGCAGCGTCTGCATTTGGAATCAATACTCATTCATTATCAGTCATTTTCCATTGTAATTAAGCATCAAATAAAGCATTTGTTATTAGCAGCTAATTTATATTCATAGAATTGGGGAATTACAAGTAGTGTCTCAAATTAGATAAAAAGGGACATTACAGAGAATAACTGAACACATGAAAGGACTGAGCACAAAATAAAATTAGAGAGAGAGCTCTGACAAGAACATAATAATAACTAGGCAAATGTAATGGTCTTCATAAAAACTATTTTCATAATATAAACCTAAATTATTTCCAATAATTGTTCAGTAGGGAAGTGAAGGTAAACAATAAATTCCAAATCAGTTGAGGTTGAAGTCACTAGAGACCACAAATGCAGCAATGCTTGTAGAGAGGCCTTTAGATATTATCAATCTACTCATTAGGTCACATACTTTCCCATAAAGGATTTTATCTTAGGTATTTGCAAAGATTTGAATGATGTCATTCCATACAAATATCCAAAGGACACATCATTTAATTAATCACATTAAAATTTTAAATACTGCATTGGCTTCAAGTGATGATTTTCACTGGATACATAATTAGATTCTTTCTGATCAGATTGAGTACCTTTGACAGAATTTGGGGTGAGCGCAATGTGGATCATACTCATGGAATTCCGTTGCTTCTCAGATCCTTGATTAATATTGAGCAATTCTTCACACTATTCTTCCCCTAATAACACTTGAAAGTTAGGTTGTCAATAAAATCTCAACTAAGGAGGCCATGCTTATCAGAATGAACGTAAATTAAATGATCACACTGGCCATGAACACCTCTTGATAACCACAACACCCTGTTTGACTACCTCATGAAGAACCCTCATCCTACTTGAAAGCAATTTTATGCACCACATTTTGCAACTGCTAAGGATTTCAAATAACATTGACAACTCAGAAGCTCACCATCTCATGGGTGTTGTTGAAAACTACTTGTGGACTGCTATCTACTTTCCTTGGTGCAAAATGACAAATAGGAAATTGATGGGTTGTGACACAACATATTGGAGTTTGGTTGGGTGTGACCCTATAGCTCTTGCAACTTGGCATAGCAAGGATTATAGCACATGTCAGAAGTCCTTCTGATGGTGGCTTTTAAACCCACAGCCAGCACACCAAATTACTAATCACTCATTCTGCACTATCATGAGCTTCTCTATCTTTAAGGCATCTAAGTGATTTGTGAAGAGCATGCGGTTATACTCAGAAGGGTGCAGGGGGGTAGGGATAACAACAAACTTTTACATTTTCACCTTAATATCATAAGCATATAACTTAATCTCAAAGCATATTCATTAAATATTAACATTCACATGAGATCTAACTATCTTGTAACACAAATAGAACAAAGGATATGCGTGAAAACCCTCAAGAGAGAAAACCACAACAAATTAATGCTTTCATAGAAATTCTTCTTACGACTTTGTAGGACAAAGATTCGTAGGCACCAACCCATTGGAAGCACCAACTACCACAACTAAGCACCAACTTAGTAGGAGACACCATTCCCCTCCATTCAATTTGCGACCACCAACTTAGTAGTAATCACCAATCCCCTCCATTCAATTTGCAAGCACCAACCCATTGGAAGCACCAACTCCCACAAATGAATTTGTAGGCACAAACCTACTAGAGAGACACCAATATCTCCTTTAGGAAGCATCAACTTCCAAAGCGAAGTACCATCTTCTATGTCGTTCCTTCAATAGATGATGGACATTTCAATGATGTCTTTGATCTCCTTTACCAAATCTGCATTATATCCTTTTCAAAACTTCATATATTCATACCCACCAATCTGCTCTTTAATTCTTTCTAATTCTACTCATTAATTCTTCATGAATCTGCACCATTGTGCTTCAATAAATTTGCTTGTATTTCCCTCAAAATCTGCTCAATACTTATCAGATCTGCTCATACGAATTTCATAGATATGCACATATAAACTTCATACATCTGTCCTTTGATCGGCTTTAAATCTGTACTTAATTGTGCTCATATGGTCTGATAATAATAACTTTAGATCTGCTTTCAATTATGCCTTATATCTGATATAAATCTACTGCATTCTTCATTTTCTTCTATTTATTTCTGCTCAGAATATCAAATGATATTGCAAATTTTTCTTTGAATGATCTTCAATTATATTTTCTTCCTATAAGTCTATTGGTGTATAAAGGATACCTCACTTTATCTTCACACTCACACCACACACTTCATCTTCAAAAATGATTTGGATCTGCCTTATATACCTTCCATATGCCCCTTCCATAAAGAGTTGTAACTCTTCAATGTAGAAACAACTCTTGAATATATCATACCTTTCCATAACAATTGTTGTTTCCTCCTTAACACATAAGTATTACCATTCTTTTTATAGACCTTAATCTCTTTAATGAAATCATAGCCTTCTTAAACATTATAAACATTGCCTTTTATTTGTCTTATATGAATTACACCACTCATATATGTGAATCACCATCGTTTAAGGAAATATCTTTATTAACTATAGCTGCCTCTTATGAATAGCTTCTTAATAATTAATCGCTGCTCTTTTAATTTCTGCATATTAAATCTTAAGTCTCTTACCATTAAGGTATCTAATTGCTGACTTGTATTCAATGAAATATCCCATCATATGATCATAACCTCTTTCTTTTTATTAGTCGTAGCTTTTACTTGCTGGCTTTGTTTCTTAAGAAATTGTTTCTCCTCTTTGTGAATCACTGCCTTTGTTTATTTATGAATTGATGCTCTCCTTTTCTCAATAAAATCTCAGCTTTTTGTAACTTTAATTGCTGCTGATCAATCACTGTCTCTTTGTAATCTGATCAATCCTTAATTCCATTTTCTCCTCATTTTAAAATCGCCAGCATATTAAATATATCTTTTCTTTAACCAATCAACCAGCATGAACTTGTTAATGAATTATTTAAGACTTAGTCCGTCTTCTTCTCTTAATATGTCTTTCAATACCGATCATAATTGAAGTTCTTTATTCCAATCTTCTGTGAGATGCTGAGCCACGTGGTATGCATGAGTTTCTCCTATTTCTTCCAGTTGTTATCGGTCATCATATATTCCCACATGCTTTGAACAAGCATCAAACAATCCCCTGATGAGAATGCTTATTCATTCTTTGACATCTTTATCTATTATCATCCACATATAATCTAAAACTTCTTGTCCATCGTTTTGTTAATATCAAGATGCTTCCGCTTTCAGATTTTGTATGCTCACTCAACCATGGAGGGTTTCTTTATGTCATGATGGATGTAATCAACTTTTTAAGCACGAGCCCAATAAAATATTGAACCCTCTCTTATGCTAGGACTTTACATGATATTGGATTGAAGCCTCTCATTTGACATCAAAGATATTATTAATGCTCCTTTGACATCAATGACAATCAATCTTTCCAATAATATTGCTCATACACCTTGACATGAATGACAACAATCTTGACATGGTCTTCTTAACTTCTTGACATCAATGACAACATTTCCAAAAATTTGAATGCCCATGCATGGAGCTACCCTTGTGTTTTCATGCCTTCACCTAGTGCCACAACTCACAAAGACCCTTTAACTGCTTTAGGCTTCCTTTCACATGTAAAAGTGACTTGGCTCACTATGTATTTGATTGGTGACTTCAACACTGCAATGAACCACTCTCAATGTCATACATCACTCAGCTCATACAAGAGCTTTCCAATAAGGTCCTTGAACTATTTAGGATTGTGTGTCATTGTCTCGTGATGGAATCGTCAATGTCTTTCAATTTAATAATGCTTTGCTACTCCATTTTTTGGTACCAAATAAATCAAAAAAACGTTAGGTCGTATTACCAAAATCAATCTTTGTTCCATGAAGAATACACAAAGCACCATCCACATTTGCGACCTTTCAACGTTCCTCAACACTCTCAAGTCTTTGTTATTGGATATTTAACATCTTTCATTGGCTAGCTTTCTGGCACGCTTACCTAGTCATGGGATGATAGGAGCATAGTGCCTTAATCTACAACTTTCATCTGAGGAGACGCCACTCACTAATGGGACAACATGCCACCCAATAGCCAAGGTAGGTTCTCCCTATTTAATTGGAACAATACCCATATGGGAAGTCATCATAATAGCACCTAGCATGTGTGATAACTGTGAAAACTAGAGTAATTATTTACTAAAAAATAAATAACAGACAATGAAGTGCCCTTGAAATATACCAAGAATGAAACAACAAGAAAACATGCCAAAAACAATGTGCTTAGAAGGAAATTGCCACAATATTTTATATTCAGGTCACAACTTGAGTACAATTGAGAATTTTATGCAGCTTGGTCTGTAAATGATGATCCGCATTGAAAAGTTTGGCAGAATGAGCAATGATTGAATTGAAGCGAGCTAATTGGATCACTGATATTGCTTCTCCAATTCCACTGCTTTTGATGATCGAACCCAATGATGAAATCAATGCAATTGGCGATCTCCAAGCTCTACGACCTTAAACTCGATGCTTCTAAATATGCTCAGCAATGATGCTATGAAAAACTAGTGGCTGCAATCTCTTAATCAGTTATGAAGCTGTGAACTAATAATGGCTGTGATCTGATAATAAATTATGATGTTGCGCACAAGAATGGCTTCCTTTTGATAATAAGATCACTATCATCAACCAAGACTCGGCATGCTATATATGGGGCTGCAATAGAAGTAGAGTCGATGTCCACCTGATAATATGATCTGATTTATATGATTTTTCCAATCAACTTTTGATGTGCAATGAATGAAGCTTCGATGGCAATGATGAATTGCACTGAAATCTCTGATATTTGGCGCAACTTTATCTCCTCAAGGAGACTTCACAAAGTTGCCAAACAAGCAAACTAGGGAAGGTATTGCACCTCTAAAACTGCTAACGCAATACTTAATTCCAATTAGAAATTGCAAGAAAAAAATCGATGATCGATGATGCAAGTCTCCACCAAGAGGCAATACTAAATATGAGGTTGTTTTCTCCATAATCGCTGCTAGTCAGCCTTCATAAATGAAATGAAGTGGCCCAAGAAGGCGGCGAAAAAATTCAAAAGAAAGGATGTGTAGAACACAATTCTTCTACTGAGAGGGTAGGGGTGGTGAATCAATAGAAGATCTAAATTTCATATTCTTAATCAATTGCAATGACTTTGATAAACTGATAAGCATAAAAATAGAATTCATACAAAAGAACTCACACGTAGAAGCCACAACACATGAAGTACGTGGAAAACCCAGAATGAGTGAAAAACCACGATGATAAATGTTGCTAGGATCTACTTTGTCATTGGTTTCCATTGCATTCCTCTATTCATCGATCCCAAATCCTCCACCTTCAGAATCTAAGTCAGATGATGCCAATTCCTCGCTCACCAACTTATTTCTCAGGTTGATTTACTTCCGACCTTCACTTTTGATGGATAAGGTGTTTCTCTTCTAATTGTGATTTGCCTTGGTGGTGATTAACCAACCCCTCCCAAGGAGAGCATCGTACGCCTTCTTTTCCAATGGGATGACTACAAAGTCTAGGAAGAAGTATTGTGTGTCAATTGCCACTTTATGTGCCATTAATGTCCCTAGTGTCTTGATGCCATGTTGATCGTCACCCAACAAGTCTAAGGTTGGCAGCTAGAGTGTAGGCTTACCAAGATATTTCCATGTTTCTTATGGCAGCACATTGACTCCCAAGCCTCTGTCGACAATGGTGTTTCTTAATTTCCTTCCCATGATTTCCATCTCAACAACAGCTAGCTTCCTCTTGATGCTCACCGTCAGCAACATTGGATCACTAGCCACATCCCCTTCTCGTGGTGGTTCATCTGCTAGCTTCTTTTTTGGATGACATTGCTCCTGGCTAGTTGTGTCATCGACTATATTTGTGATTGTCGTTTTTAGTTGTGGCATGGTTTGTAGAAGGTTTGGCAACTTGACAGGAACTGTTGTTTGCAGCACCTATCTTACTATATTCTTTTTAGACTCCCACCGTAATGGAGTACTGGCGGCATCATTTGAGGCTCTTCTTTCATCCACCATGGCTTGTTCCATGTCATCTTTGGCTTCCTAAAGTCTTTCATTCTCTGTATGGGGATTTGGGTATATTGCTTTCTTTGTTTGCAGCATTGTGATCGCCAGTACTTCTTGATCTGGCTCCTCCATAGCCAGCACGTTTACCCCCTTCTACTTAGGGCAATCAGCATCTTCATGGTTTCCGAGTCCACACCACTTGCATAGCAAGCCAAAGTTGGTTTGACCACTTTGGCACTCATGCAAAATGACCCCATTCATTGCACTTTCAGCACTAGATCATTGCTCCCCTTCGCATTGTATTGTACTATGCTCTGTGTGCCACTGTTATTATTATTATTTCCTTGCTCGTTGTTATGGTATCTACCAAGCGATGCAAGTGGTTTTGGTGGTGTGAATAGTGGGGTTGCTTGTTCCCCTTGTGTGAAAAGTACTTATGTGCTTGTTTTTAGGTTGCACAAGCATTCCTTGATGGAAGGTCCCAGTACTTGATAGATGCCACAAAACAGTTTCTTCGGACAAGTCATTTTTGTGTAACCTTCTACCTTACAGTCAATGCACCAAGCTTCCTTGTTCTCCTTGGAGCTTTCTTTCTCCACCTTAAGTTCCTTCATCATATGTAGTATATCCCGTCAAAGGGCTTGTAGGATTTTTGATTCACCGTCACTGTCATTGTCTTTTGTACTCGTCATCACTCATTTTTTCTTTCCTTGCGATGTTTTATTTTCACTTTCAATGTCCATAGCCCAATTGTAAGCATCGACATATAAGGACGGGGGGTATTGCCTTCAGCTTTTTTCTTAGTAAAGGAAGCAAACCTTCAATGAACCAACGTTTCTTCAATCCATCAATAGGTCGAATCTCCATCTTTTCTAGCAACTCTTTAAGCCTACAATTGTAAGCTCGTACATTTTAATTTTTTCCCTTGTTTGGTGTTAAAATAATCAACCACAATTTCAATGTCATCCATTAGGAGTTTAAATTCCTCCTACAATGCCTTCTTTAATTTTCCCCAAGATTCCGTGTTCCTATTCCAAGCCTATAAACCAATTCATGGCTATTCCCTGTAATGTGGCGGGGAACGACCTCAACCACTAATCCTTGTCCATTTGACCACTCGACAACCATATTGTTTCGCATGTCTAATAATGTTGCATAGGATCCTCCAATTCATTCCTATTGAACTTAGGGATTTTTTGCCATCAAGACTTTCTAGGGGGGTCATCATGGTTTTGAACTGATATGTACTCTGTACCAAGGACCTGACTAGACTGCTTCACTCTCACCCACATTCCAATACTCCTACATTCTCAGCCACATGCGAGGCCTCTAAACATTGATCATCAACATCCCTTATAGCTTGGTTGCCTTCCTCATCCCTGAACTCCCTCCTCCCCAGGGTCTTTAGCACATCCCTATTCATGGTTCTTTTGTTATGAACAGGTTCTCAATGCGATGTAGGTTCTCAAATATTTGGACAACCTCGTTCTCAAGGTTCCTTTCTTCATTGTCTTCATCACATGTGGAGTGCAATAATGAGCTACTCTTTATGGAGTTTGTCTCTGACTCTTCCTCATCCAACACTACTTGTACAAATGGATTGTTTGCCTAGTTGGCAAGGTCTTCATCTACTTTGTCAAGGAGTGGAAGGTTTCTGGCAATTTTCTCCCAACTCTCGCCACGTAAATTGTCTTGCGCCTTCTTTGCCAACTAGTTTCCATCTCTCTTGACTTCGGGTTTGATTGGCACTTCGGGTTTGATTAGCACTTCGGCTTTTACTCCGTGGTGGACTCTAAGACTCTTCAACGGTTTTTTTTAATTGTCGTCAGTAGTCACCTTTCACTTTGTTCCCTAATTTGGAGAGATCTTCTCACTAATACTTCTCCCTCTTCCTAAGTGTACAAAGTACATCTTCTATCTTTTTTTGGTAGAAGGGGCATTGATAGCCGAAGGTGCAATGTCTGCTTGGGTCATGCTCTTCCTCCTCCCTTCGGTTCCTTTGCTTGTACTGCTATAGTATTTGTTGTTGATGTTGTTCTCGATCTCTGTCATCCCGAAGATCTTGGAGGGTTACTAGGTTATGTGCAAGCAGCCTTAGTAGCCTTAGCAAGAGATGCTCGACTTCATCATTCACTCTTAAGCTCTCTTGGATATCATTTTCAAGGACCCCTCCATGGAGAGCTTCCCTTTGAACGTATGAGTTGACAAATACTTCCCACAAGTATACGAGATCCTATGTCAACTCATCCTCTACTGTGTTTTCTTCTTCGAAATTAGAGACTTTCAGTTGTTTGTAGGGTCTGCTCATTACACTGTCATACTGCCTCCAGCCATTCTCCTCCACAGTTTAGATTTCTAGGATTTGTAGGGCAACAACACCAAAATGTTTACTCTCGAAGGGAACTAGTTTGATTACACAGAGTAAACAATACAGAATTATACCTGACAACAATGCAACATATTAAACACAAACAACATAATATGGCCAGAAAGATGCATCCTTTTATTCCAGAATGTAATGTTTACAACCAATCAATGCTATCTTCCTAGAGAAAAATTAAGTACAAATATAGTACCTGGCAGTTGGTTAAGATTACCAACTATCGGTAACTACCAATAACTACTCAAAAGAAAATGCCATTACACTGTCAATTAAAACATTACTAATAATTATTTATAAGCACGACAATTATGCCAACAACAGGAAAATTAATTGAAAATAATATCCCAAGACGACTCCATAACTCTCAACCAACAATAGTGAACGGCAACTTCCATTAAAGATGCTCCATTTTAATTTAAAATAAATGCCAGATGCTCTTGTTGGAGGTTTCCAACACCCTCAATTTAATAGTTATCTGGTGCCCATTAATATTCTTTGAAAGTATAAATTACCATGGGCCCGAGAAGTAAATATTAAATAGATTATTTTCTAAGTCATGCCTTAGTCCATGGAAAACACTGGAATGAGCATTGTGTCGGTAAGATTACCAACTCTCGGTAACTACCAATAAATACTCAAAAGAAAATGCCATTACACTGTCAACTACAACATTACTAATAATTATTTATAAACATGGAAATTATGCCAACAACAGGAAAATCAATTGAAAATAATATCCCAAGACGATTCCATAACTGTCAACCGACAATAGTGAACGACAACTGCCATAAAAGATGCTCCATTTTTATTTAAAATAAATGCCAGATGCTCTTGTTGCAAAATACTAGAATGAGCAGTTGGTTAAGATTACCAACTGTCGATAACTACCAATAACTACTCAAGAAAATGCCATTACACTTTAAAGTTTTACAGAGATAGGAGCATCTCTAACAAAGCTCCCGAGAAATTCCCGGTCACGAAGAAGGAAAAGATGAGACTGGTGAAGGAGGATACTTCCTACCACAATCCCAAACACATTTCTCGGCCATGGAGGTATGTGCTATATGTCGTCATCAACTATATTACGCTCGATGGTAGATTTACCAGAGCATATGGGCATCATTTTATGTTGTTAAATCATTTTAGGCACAATGTAAAAATCAGTCTCCCTTTTTACTTGTTAAGTTCTCTTGATTTCACCATCACTAGTCTTCAGAAGGATCTAAAAGGTGACCATGCCTCACACCAGGGCCTTATGCTTCTGGTGTTTGACCTTCTCAAAACAAAGAAAGTGGAGAAACCTTTTCTGAAGGGTAATGTCAGGGATGACGAGGACACTGAAGGAGAGGAGGAAGAAAATATGTATGATGAGGAAATGGAGGATGAAGAGGAGATGCTCCAGACCCCTAAGAAGGCTAAATTTAAAGGCTCGCCTTCTAAGAAAATTTTGAAGAAGGCGGCTATGGAGGAATCTGAAACGGAAAAGGACAGATGATGATGAGTATGAGGAGAATAAGGGGAAAGAGGGTAAAAAGAGGAAATGTGAGGAGCTCACTGGTAGCAAAAATAAGAAGAATAAAAAGGGGAAAAACACCAGTAAGAGGAGAATTGTTCTCTCATCAGAGGATGAAGAGGATATGGAGAAGGAAAAGAGTACAGGGGGGAATATCGGGGAAGAAATAGGGGAAGACGGCAAGGAGGATGATACTAGCAATCTGGGTGATGACCTAATCTCCCCGGAGAAGACGGAGGAAAACCTGCATAATGCCAACAAGATTGCGGAGGAGATTGTAAATAGTATTGACAAAGGTAATATGGGGACCAAAGCCACTAAAAATCCTGTGAATGAGGAAACTGAAAAGGAAAATAGCGAGGTTAATGATAGTAATAATAACAAGAAATGTTTGCTGGACTTTACCTGTATGCTGGGTAAAATGATGCATGACATTGGGAATATCAAAAGGCAAATGCATATTATGGGAGGTGAGGTTAACCTCATCAAGAAAATTAGTATTGGGGACAAACCGATGGCGGTCTGCATCAATGAGATGAAGGATGTGGTGGGTAGATCAGATGCCTATGTTGCAATGGTTGATAAGGTCTGTGAGATGGAAAAGAAATTGAAGGAGAAAGAGGACAGGGCGATGGATGGGGATTTCGAAGGTAAGCTCCACATGCTGCATAACAGAATGGACAAACTTAAGACACCATGCGCAAGATTGGGGAGCAAAGCCTAGTTAGCCTTAAAGCCAACACAGAGCATGCAAAGATATTCGTGGATAAGATGGAATAGGAAAAGGGTGAAAAAGAAGGAAAAGAGCTGAAGGAAACCATGGTACCGGGAAAGGGTACTAGGGCAAGCACTAGAAAGTCTGGCACCAAGGATGATAAGGAGCTGGAAGAGCTCAAAACTCAGCTGGTTAGATGCAGCTCATGGTGGTCCAGGCGCAGGATTTAATGAAGTGCATTTAGATGTCCTTTCCTGTGTGTCCTGTCTTTTTGCTGTCCTCAACTATTTCTTTTTGGGTTTTGCCTGCTGTTAGGCTGCGTACCTTTTGTTTTATGGCTTTATCTCTTGGGTGCTAAGGCATAGTTTCAGTTGAACTTTTAATGTAATACTTTAAAACTCTTTGTTAAAGGTTTCGGGTCCTTGTAAAACCTGTTTTTATTTAATCAGAACATTACTAATAATTATTTATAAACACGGCAATTATGCCAACAACAGGAAAATTAATTGAAAATAATATCCCAAGACGACTCCATAACTGTCAACCAACAATAGTGAACGACAACTGCCATAAAAGATACTCCATTTAAATTTAAAATAAATGCCAGATGCTCTTGTTGGAGGTTTCCAACACCCTCAATTTAATAGTTAATCTAGTGCCCATTAATATTCTTTGAAAGTATAACTTACCATGGGCCCGAGAAGTAAATATTAAATAGATTATTTTCTAAGCCATGCCTTAGTCCATGGAAAATACTGGAATGAGCATTGTGTCCACAAAAATTAAACTAATTAAAAAGGGACATGACAAAAAATTTACTAAACAACTAAAGACCACACGTTCAAATTCATTCTTGTGAGAACTTACTAGTGAAAATTACAATTATCAACATTTTCTTAACTTGCAATATCATAGTTTTTGATAAAAATTAGAGACAAATATTTCATTATACATGCATCCTACAAGTTATGGCATTAATAAGAAAAATTAAAACTCTTCGAGGACAACAATTCTCTATAAGATAGGGTAGATATCCTTGAAAACAACAGATTAAGACAGCATCAAATTTGATTAAAAAATATTGTGAAATCCAATGATCCGTTGTGTCGCCCCATCATCAAATGTAAGCACCTTTTGAAACAAATTACATTTTTTAATAAATAATCATGAAAAGAGAATAATACAGTAAAAACGGGTAATTCAAGATTCTATGATCCAAAATATAACCTTATTTGATTTAACCTTAACCAGATAAAAACACTAAAAACAATTTATGAAAGCATCATTTCATAAGGCCAACCTGTCCTATTTCAAGGCATCTGAGTTGTACTAAGAAATAGAAACATTTATTAGTCTGATTAGTAGAGAACACATAAAGATTTTCACGTTTCATGACAATCATTTAGCAATCTTTAGTGCAGATTAAGATTCAATTTCTGTCCCTAAACAAACACCCATGGACGATTGTATTAGTTAAATAGTATGAAACATCCACAAAAGCTTTCACGGATCTTCTAGGCAAATGAAATGCACAAGTTGACAAGGAGAAAAAATCTGGAGGGACCTGAATTATTTAGGCATTCTAAATCAAAAGTTCTCTATTACACCTAGGCAAATGAAATGCACAAGTTGACAAGGAGAAAAAATCTGGACGGATCTGAATCATTTAGGCATTCTAAATCAGAAGTTCTCTATCACACCTATGCGATAAATTTAGGGTTATAGAGTGGAGATCTCATCTTTGAATAATATGTTTTATGATTCTCGTAGAAGAGTGTGCAAACTCAAGGGAACCAAGAAGAGATAAGTACCTTAACCACATTTGCTGCACATGCAAGAGGTAGAAAAAGTGAGGGAGCTACTGAAGTTGCCAACTCCACTAAAGCACCTAACTCCATTAGAATATGTCCTGTGAAACGCAACTGATCCAAGATTTATCAATGAAAATTACACTTTCTCTGATAAACAGCAAGTTTTTTGATACTAGTAAACAGTTCTGTATGAACTGAAATTTTAGGTCACCTGTTTTAAATTACAATCGAACTTCTTTCCCTTTCTTGCATATAATAACTTTCCAATCCTTCCTGCTCCATCCTATTAGAGAAAGTATCTTTGTGTTCAACCTACTGTGTTTAAAGATTATATAAAGGCTGGATGGCCTGTAATTTAAAATGCATTGCCAAGCCTGATCACCAAGAAATGATTTTCTCATATTTGCCTTTTAAAATCAAGGCATATAAGATACCTGTTTGCAGTACCTTTATCACCCAATTAATGGCTACAGAAGTACTGCCCTTACTTGAGACACCCAATGCATGAAGCAATGAGTGTGTTGTGAAAACACTGATAACACCTCCAAAGAAATGCTGCAATTAGTTCACATTGGATGTTAGATATCTTTGTCAATACTGATTACCTTCCATCCTTCACAGGAAACAAAAAATAGATCTAATGTAATCAAAATGGCATATGTTCAAATTCAGATATTCTCAAATGCAAATTGAGCAAAAGGCTAGTCCATATATCACTAGGTGCTCCACAGGATCTGCATTGTACACTCTACCACTTCACAACCCCAATTTTGTCACTTCCTAATTTGACCACCAGAAGAAAAATCGCATCAAATTTAGGCCATCAAACATTATTGTAATAAATTCTTTCCACTACACACTACGCAAAAAACAAGCTGATCACGTGATATCGGCTAAATTAGGAAACACATAACAAAAGTAATTTTTTTAACATTTTGGTATACACCACACCCATTCAACAATGAGAAATTTCTTGTCTTATTGAAAAATATCTATTTTCATTTAGAATGATAAAATTCTATGCATCGATTATATCCAATAGTCTTAAAATGTGCAAGATAAGGCTTTTAAGCATTCATAAAGATCAGAGCTATGATTTTATCCCAATAATTTAAATAATGTGACACATGCCACTTGAATGCATCAAAGCATTTAATAAGTTGAAGCCATATCCAGCCAGTATCTCATTATCCACAAATCTTTTATGATGCAAATATTTAGACCAATACTCTATTTTTCAAAAGCCAAAATTCATTTGGTTCATTAATAAGTAGCTACGGTTACAAGCAGATTCTGCAGATAGACTTTTCATGAACTGATCTATTAATCCTTATCTTGCTTAAATGATACTGAATTTGACATTTGTCATTGGATAGAGACAGATGATCTTTATGCCTCCCAATTGGTAGTCCTTATCTTTCAAAATGGCATATGTTCAAATTCAGATATCCTCAAATGCAATAGGAGCAAAAGGCTAGTCCATATATCACTAGGTGCTCCACAGGATCTGTATTGTACACTCTACCCCTTCACAACCCCAATTTTGTCACTTCCTAATTAGACGACCAGAAGAAAAACCACATCAAAATTAGGCCATCAAACATTATTTTAGAAAATTCTTTACTCTCCACACTACACAAAAAACAACATGCTGAACACATGATATCGGCTAAATTAGAAAACACACAACAATAGGTATTTTTTTAAACATTTTGGTATACACCACACCCATTTGACAATGAGAAATTTCTTGTCTTAATGAAAAATATCTATTTTCATTTAGAATGATAAAATTCTATGCATCAATTATATCCAATAGTCTTAAAATGTGCAAGATTAGGCTTTTAAGCATTCATAAAGATCAGAGCTATGATTTTATCCCAATAATTTTAAATAATGTGACACATGCCACTTGAATGCATCAATGCATTTATTAAGTTGAAGCCATATCCAGCCAATATCTCATTATCCACAAATCTGTTATGATACAAATATTTAGACCAATACTCTATTTTTCAAATGCCAAAATCCATTCGGTTCACTCGTCCGTTACGTATTAAATATTAAGTACGTACAGTTACAAGCAGATTCTGCAGATAGACTTTTCATGAACTGATCTTATAATCCTTACCTTGCTTAAATGATACTGAATTTGATCTTTGTCATTGGATAGAGACAGATTATCTTTATGCCTCCCAATTAGTAGTCCTTAATGTCAATTCATCCATACTCTATCTTTCGCTGATCATATTCCACATTAGTTTGAGTAGACCAATGATTCTCTGATATGCTTTTCTTTCATATATCTATGGATAGTTGTTCAATATTAGATTCCATGTCCCTGGCTGAGGATTCATAAACACCTTTGCAATTAGATCATGGATGATCAGTAATGGTTATTGCTTCACTTGATGACTAACTTGGAGATGTCATGCTGACTCTCCTCTACTGATCAATTGATCTACACAACACAAAGTGTGTGATGATAATGAAGATGTATACTTGGCATGATTGACATGTTGCTTATTATTCTGTGGACTAATCCTTATTCCTCCTAGAAAACTGTCTTATTCATAGGATTTGACGGTTTTCTAAACATCTTAGTCTTCTAGTAATGCATATATACATCAAATTCTAACAATCAGTTTGCTATATGTTTACTCTTGCTAACTTCTACTGTTTATTGGTGTTCAAGGACTGCCACTCCTTGATCACAAAAATACTTAATTGTATTTACTATTTAGTATTATTGGCTTAAGGATGGAGACATTACACAATATGATAGAGATTGCCTTTGATTAACAAATGTTGATTATATAAACCTTATATCCAAACAATTTGAGTAAGACGATCAATTTATATGTATCTCTCTAAATATCAAAGTATCTGATCTGAGCTGTATTGAAGGCCCTATATGAATCAAATGTATTCTAATTGCAATGAATTATAATAGCAATATGCAAGACAACTGCTGCTGTAACAAGATCGATCTGAATACATTTATATATAGATTGTGTTTGTTATATCAATCTAAACATGAGAGTCTAATATCGATTTGAATATGTGGATTGGTTTTGAATCAAGAATATATGATCTGTTCTGATGTAATTATGGTCTTATATGAATCCAGAGAATTACAATTTTTATAGCGATCTGCAATATGAATATCGATGTTCCTGATTTACTTCTGTTTGTGTATGCAATGGTCAAATCTCTGATTCAACT
The DNA here is from genome assembly GCA_018584345.1 of Thuja plicata. Taxonomy (NCBI): domain Eukaryota; kingdom Viridiplantae; phylum Streptophyta; class Pinopsida; order Cupressales; family Cupressaceae; genus Thuja; species Thuja plicata. The sequence goes on from MU226106.1 coordinate 1,402,159, forward strand.
AATGGCTTGATAGAATGGTCAATCTGAAGTTCTTTATAGCTATCTCTGATATGATGTTTACTGCTTATGTGATGTTATTATGATGCTGTCTCTGCTTTAACACTTTCTTTGAAATCGTGCATCCATGACTTTATAAGTTTGTGGCTCAATCTGAGCACCTAGTTTGACAATAACAATTAGAATAATATCTTCACATGTCTTCCCACATCTAATCCACTTCACTTTTATATATTCTCATCTCCTTAGAGATATCTTCTTTCAAACAGTCAGAACCTTTCAAAAAAGACATATCTCTTCCTAAGGTGTCAGTTGGAAAATAGGGTCTGAAACCCTTGCTAAATGGCAGCACCTCACATTACCTGCAGTGGGGCTTCAAACTCTCCAAAAAAATTATCATTTGTTTACAAATCACAATAAATTTACATTAAAACATTATACCAATCTGGAAGAGGATTACTCTGCCTCAACACAAACAGTGACTCTAAATGAATGTCCTGTCCCCACCAATAAATGGAATTGCAACCATGTAAATAAGGGTCGCAAGCACCAAAAGTCAGGTGATGAAAGCAAGGCTGACCAGAAAAAAATAAATAATATAATACAGTTTCAATATAGGATGCTGACAAGATTAAAGGAATTAAAAGGGGATGTAATGTCCCCGATTTGGGGCCAAGGAATTAATGAGTGAATAATTAAAACATTAGCCCAAAAAGCTAAAGCTGAGATACAAAATATTTAATTATTCATTATGACTTAAGTTCCTATTTTTTAGTCATTGATGGGACCACTTTAAGTTGCAAATGATTTTACTAGGCGATATATTCATGAAAGGATATTTCAGAATAATTAATGGTAATCTTAATGCCCAAGTCAAGTCGCCTAAAATCAAGGATTTTGTGAGGGGATCTTTTTGAGAAAGAGGATAATTTTAAATTTATAAAGAGTTCGATGGGAGAAAAGAATTCATGCCAAATTTATGATTTTTTGTTATCTTTTCTCTCTGCAATTTGTATGCCTGGTATGGGACGAAACCCCTATAGCAGCAGCTATTCTAGACACAACCCCAGCACAAAATATTGATTGATGATTATTTTATCAGCACAGCAAGTCGATAAACACTAGCAGCAAGCCATGGAATATAGCTGTTCTGAAAGCAGTCAAGGGTTTTTTGGGAGCGATCTGCAAGTACACAAGACTTATCTGATCTGAACCCTTACGCCATCATCTGGTATTATAATCCAGAATTAATAAAGGAATCGCAGCCTGCAAAGATGAATATACATGCAGCTGCCTGGTAACTACAGACGATTCTTGAAGCTCAATAATTCAGGTTTTATGAGCACAGTGATCTAGTATGCTTTTTGTTAAACTCCAAATTCGGCGATCAGAATTAGATGGTGATTTCTATTAAAGCAAGTTCAATTCGAATTAAGGGAAACTCAAAGATATTTGCATAAGGTTCAAATTTTCTTTTAATTTGTGTGTTTGAATCAGTTTGTGATAATTCCATGAAAATTTTTATATTTCTCCGAAGAACTGCTAGTAAGGATATTTCAATGGTATCAGAGCACAGTGACCCTGCCAGCCTGTGAGGATTTCAGTTGCATGTCAATGATTTTCAGTTGCATGTCAGCTTTTTCAGTTGCATGTCAGAAATCATGGTTGTTTTTTGCTCCTAATCCAATGCATGTCAGTAGAAAGTGGTTCTATGTATTCCAGAGGGTTTGAACCGCACACGTACAATACAAGAAGTCGTTCTGGATAGCAAGTGGAAGGGATTGGAAGCAACCCAGTGGAAACAGAAATGGCAGAACTGGAAATTGAAATTGTTGCCACTAAAATTGCCAAGTGGTATAACAGATATCAAAAGAGAAAGAATCTTCTAACATTTTGGGAATATCAAAATTTGTCAAGGTTGGCTATTCCTGTGAATGAGGAGGTTATCATAATTTTTTATGAATATTTAAGTGAACCTGAGGAGGTCAAGGCTACCGAATATTTTGATAGATATTACATAAGAAAAAGAAAAGAAGAAATGAATTTTGAATTAGAATCTCAATCAAAGTCAAAAGAAGGGCAAGTTCAAGAGGATATGAACAAGCAAGAAGCAACAATTACAGCCTCAAGTGAGGAACGCATGGGTCTTCATGGCAGCCACAAGGTGGAGGAAGATGCTTCCACAGAGTTTGTAAACTCTACTTTGATTGATCAACTACATGGGGATGTGGATTCCACCTATATTCCCTCGCACGAGACAACTCTACAATTCATTGGTAAGAAATCACCCTGTGATAATATATGGTCATGTAGTGAAATAGATTTCACTTGTCTCATTCGTATGCATGCTATGGAGGATTGCTTGTTGAAGTCACATGAAACATTTTGCTTTAGAGAGCTGATTGTAGGGACTAAAAGATTGCCTAACCATAGGGTTTTACAATATGATAATGTTTGGTTCGTCATGATGATTTCACCATGGTTGTGGTTGGAGGCAAAGAGCACATTGGAAATGCAGGTTTGGACTGGTAAGGCAGCATATGACTTTCAGCATCAGAGCTAGAGCTTGTTGCCGATTTGACACCAAAGTATGACAGTGATTCTGAATTTGATAACAGTAGTGATGCAACCTATCTTTCTCAAGATATTGCAGCCTTTGGCCAAGATAAAATCAATGATATGCAACCTACCGTTGATGGTACACAATGTACAAGCATGGGACATGATGATGTGGATGATACATCCCACCATAGGTCTGATTTTGTGTACTTTGGAGTAGCTGATATAAAACATTGCCAAAGGTTGAATGAAGATTGGTTACATGGAGCTACCCAAGCAAAGAAGCTTGCTAGCCGAGCAAGACAACATCTTTTAAGGGGTCAAAGAGCGATTCAACCAGCTAGATCACAAAAGTGAACAAAGGGAATCAGATCTTAGATCTTTAATTCTTCCAAGGAAAGAAGAGGACAGCGAAGACATCTTGAAGAGGTATGAGTATAATCCTGATTTTCTGAGCCTGTTCAGCAATTCTCTTTCATCTCATGAGTCAAACTTTGAACCTTGGATTGGGAACATTCAAGTTGGGATGATCAAGTGTGTAGTTGATCCTTCCCTGCCTAGAGTTGATGAGATATTTGGTTGCGTACATAGTGGACTAGCCACAAAAATCCCATCTTTGTTGAGCTAAGTTGCCGGTTCGGATTCGGGTACGGATTTGGGCTCGAGATTCGGGTTCGAAATTCGTCCAAAATTTTTTTGGGTTGGGTTTGGATTCGTTTTGGGTTCATCCGTACAAGAATATATGTTTTAAAATATATATATATATATATATATATATATAAGTTCATACACCACTATGCTATTATTAAAGCAAAATAGCAAAATACACCACCACATATATTAACATTTTAGTCCAAATGACAACAAAATACCAAAATACACCACGATATCAATGTTTTAGACTTCATAGTTGAAAAACTTGGACTCCCAATAACTCAGCAAGCCCAAATACTGGACAATAACTAGAGGTTTATTGATCATTTGAAAATACATTTTTTAAACATATTCTTCCAAAACACACATTTATATTAAACTAATGTCATAAAATGTCTCTTTTAATTAAAATAGAATAAATATATTAATAGAATACTATTAAAATTTTAAATCATAACAATATTTATTTTTAATTTTTAAAAATCCAAATATCAATTAATTTAATCTTTTAATATATCATTCGATATTGTTGTGACCGGGTCTGGACATCGATTAAAGCATATTATTATTATTTAATATATCGTTCGATGTTATGATTGGGTATGGACAACGATCATAGCATTTAGTAATATTAATCCTTTAGTATACCATACAATACTCTTGTGACATGGGAATATTATTGATAAATGAAGCGAAGGCATGGAATCGTTTGAATAAATGCAGGGAGTTGCACCATTATCGTGACCTGCAATCGCACACAAGAACCAAATGAAATGCCTGTACATGCCTCGAGTCACGGCCAACAACCACGTGAAAACCCTCGCACATCCTTTCTCATGGCTAAAACCAGGAGGAAACAGTTGCAAAAGCTGCAAAATTAAACCAAATTGGTAATGTCGGACGATTTTTTCTCTACGTGTAGGGTATAACTCAGTCGCTTTTGTTTTTATTGTTTTTTTGCCGGTTTTTACACAGGAATAGCGCGCGATTTCCCGAGTTTTTTGCATTAAAATTGCTGCGTGAAATTGAATATATCACAGACGGGTTTAATGGCGATTAAATCATTGGGCTTTCTGACTCGCAATATATCATGTGCGATATATCTGAGATTTTCGCAACAAATTCGCCCAAAATTCCTTGAAATTCGTTTTGGGTTCCTGCGTTGAAATCAGAAGTCCGCAAAAGTCTGTCAAAATTCCACCCGGGTCCCTCTGCAAGACTTTCCAGCGAATTTAACAGACTGTGGCGGACTTTTGGACGAATTCGAACCGAATCAGAATTTACGGCGAATCGACTCCCGAATTCCACATGCCAGGAGCGAATGTGGTAACTTAGTTGTTGAGAAATAGAAACATCTCCCATTCATCAGTGGACTTGTCACCTATTTCATATGATAGGGCCACGATGTACTTATTGATTGGAGATTCAGTCTTTGTAGATATTACATTGGGCTATGAGAATCAAAATGTAAGGGACTTCATTGGTTGCATGGCTAAACAAAACATTTACTTAGCAACCTTAAATGAAGGCACACTAATTTGTGGAAATATAGATAAAGTTACAGTAGCTGTTTGGAAGTCTTGGAAAGGTATTCAACACACTTTCCTTGTTGAAGATTGGCTCATTTATGAATTCCTAACAGCATTGGTTGTAGGTAATAATTGTGGCTTCATTTGGAGTGAAGTTCTTAGCTGGTTAGATGATGTACAGGTTCACAGCAGCAACATAATGAGTATTGACATGATGGATGGATATGATAGTGCAAAGATTTGGGATCCTGGTATCAACATGTGTGGTGCATTTCTGCAGTGGTATTCAAGATATAAAGAAGAGACCTCTAGCATTGGCATTCAAGATATAAAGGTTGAGCATGAAGTTTACAAGAAAAAGGTGTTTGTCTCAACTGAAGATTTGCCACCAAGGACTGGGTTTAGAAGTTTTGGAGCAGTTGATATAACTCAATCCCAAATGATGAATGGTGATGACTCCTTGGTATTACATTACTACTTCATCTCATACAATAGGTTCTATATTTGGGATCCAAGTATTGATCGGCTGGGTGTATTGTTTAACATGGATTCCAGTGCATTGCTTCACGGTTTTTGGTGTACTGGCATTGATATCAGAGTAGCGCAGTGTTTTGGTGGAGCAGTGTTCCCGAGGTTGACAAGGGATCCAGGCATTTGATTTCAGCATGCAAGTGCAGATTGCTTGAGGTCAAGTAATCTCGGGGTGGGAAGACTTGTAATGTCCCCAATTTGGGGCCAAGGAATTAATGAGTGAATAATTAAAACATTAGCCCAAAAAGCTAAAGTTGAGATACAAAATATCTAATTATTCATTATGACTTAAATTCCTATTTTTTAGTCATTGATGGGACCACTTTAAGTTGCAAATGATTTTACTAGGCGATATATTCATGAAAGGATATTTCAGAATAATTAATGGTAATCTTAATGCCTAAGCCAAGTCGCCTAAAATCAAGGATTTTGTGAGGGGATCGCAGCTTTTTGAGAAAGAGGATAATTTATAAGGAGTTCGATGGCAGAAAAGAATTCATGCCAAGTTTATGATTTTTTGTTATCTTTTCTTTCAGCAATTTGTATGCCTGGTATGGGATGAAACCCCTGTAGCAATAGTTGTTCTGGACGCAACCCCAGCAAAAAATATTGATTAATGATTATTTTATCAGCACAGCAAGTCAAGAAACACTAGTAGCAAGCCATGGAATATAGTTGTTCTGAAAGCAGTCAAGGGTTTTTGGGGAGCGATCCGAAAGTACACAAGGCGTATCTAATCTGAACCCTTACGCCATCATCTGGTATTGTAATCCAGAATTAATAAAGGAATCGCAGCCTACAAAGATGAATATACATGCAGCAGCTTGGTAACTACAGATGATTCTTGAAGCTCAATAATTCAAGTTTTATGAGCACAGTGACCTAGTATGCTTTTTGTTAAACCCCAAATTCGACAATCAGAATTAGATGATGATTTCTATTAAAACATTTCTAGTAGTCTAATGTAAGCAAGTTCAATTCGAATTAAGGGAAACTCAAAGACATTTGCATAAGGTTTGAATATTCCTTTAATTTGTGTGTTTGAATCAATTTGTGATAATTTGTGTGTTTAAATCTGGCTTGCTGCTAGTGTTTCTCAACTTGCTGTGCTGATAAAATAATCATTAATCAATATTTTGTGTTGGGGTTGCATCCAGAACAGCTGCTGCTACAGGGGTTTCGTCCCATACCAGGCATACAAATTGCAGAGAGAAAAGATAACAAAAAATCATAAACTTGGCATGAATTCTTTTCTCCCATCGAACTCCTTATAAATTATCTTCTTTCCCAAAAAGCTGCAATCCCCTCACAAAATCCTTGATTTTAGGCGACTTGACTTAGGCATTAAGATTACCATTAATTATTATGAAATATCCTTTCATGAATATATCGCCTAGTAAAATCTTTGCAACTTAAAGTGGTTCCATCAATGACTAAAAAATAGGAACTTAAGTCATTATGAATAATTAAATATTTTGTAACTCAACTTTAGCTTTTTGGGCTAATGTTTTAATTATTCACTCATTAATTCCTTGGCCCCAAATCAGGGACATTATAGGGGGAGCAATTTTATTAAGAAGGCTGAATAATATAAATAACTGGGAGCAATGCCCCAACATAAAAATTAAACTAAAATGATTATTTTGGCCAGCAATTTGCCTTAAACCCAAGCAGCACTGGAGTTGAGAGGTTGCATCCCTTGCAAAGGGTGGGATATCCATTGGTTTGTGACTCTTTCACCATGGAGGATATAAAAAGGAGGAAGCCTCATTTGTAGAAGGCATCAAAAAAGGATCAATAAAATCAAATAACAAGTCTGATTCTGAGTTTAATTCAGAAAAGTGCAGCCATCTATAGTATTAAAGAAAGTGATTGGTGTGCCATATATGGTTGACTTTATTATTTATTTGTTTAGAAATCTGTTAGGAAGCTTTGATTTATTTATTGAATTAAATTGCCAATCCATCAAGAAACATTAGTAATTATTCATTTAATTTTCCTACAAGCAATCATGTAAAATTTAGTAAGGAGACACAATTGGGAAGGCAGAGACAGGTTCCCCATCTAAGTAGGCCACCAAATGTTGGATGGACAAGAGGTCCTACCACTTGTGCACCAAGGGTGTTATATCACACCCTTGGGCTTAGTTGCAGCGAATGTTGCAGGCACCCTATCATGCACTCCACTCCAATCCCTATGATGGTTGGGTGTTGAAAGTGAAACTAAAGAATAGAAGCGATCATGTATGGGTTAGTAAGGAGACATGATTGGGAGGGCAGAGACGGGTTCCCTATCTAAGTAGCCAACCCCATGTTAGACGGACAAGAGTCTGCCAGTTGTGGGCCAAGGGGTGTTATATCACACACTTGGACTTAGTTGCAGTGAATGTCCTGGGCCTATCATGCTCTCCTCTCCAATCCCTACTATGGTTGATTATTGGAAATGAAGCTATAGATTAGTGTATCTGATCTTATTTAATTAATCGCTTATTTACTTTAAAAAGAACAATAGCATTATATGATTTAATTATAGAATACTATTTGTAAACAAATTATGTTGTGGAATTGTTTCTTTGGGCAAAAATCAAGTATACACGGGACATTACAATTGGTATCAGAGCTTTGATCAAAGGGACACTCCAAAAAACTTCTAGTCTCTAAAAATTTTAACACTAGTATGAGTGATAAAAGAATAAATGATGAAGTTATGATGAAACATTACAAAAGCCTTCTTGATGGTATCTAATATCCATAATCAACGATCCAATTTGGGTTATATTATAGAGAATACCAAGAAGTGATATGGAAAAATAATACGGTGAGATGTCTTGTCAAATATTATAACCCACTGAATGAGATTAGAAGCAAGCAAAACATCAAAAAAACACAACATTAAGAGTAAACACAAAGAACCACTACTTCAGATACCCATATCCTCATGTCTATAAATAGGTGATGTAACTAAGTTAAACCACAATGAGTGGATATAACTTATAGTTAACAATTACCATTATATGCTCAATTAACTAAACTAATGGATGACTTACTTTGGGTAAAGTATGTCCAGATGAGGACACTGAAAAATCAAAATTTTGCTCATTAGGAATACATGCACAACCCACTAATAAGTTAGGAGCCACACACAAGTAGTTTGTATTTCCTAGTATTTCATTCAGTTAAAATGCAAAAGCATGCAGCACATTCAGATTGAACCTATCACCATTCCAGGAACATATTGATTTGAGAAGGAACCATGTGTGTATCTCAAGAACAAATAATATAACTTACTAAAAACATCCATGCTAGTTGTATATGATGATTCTCTTAGTGTTGCTTTTGGATATCCTGTGTTGCAAGACTGTATGTATTTGCTTATGATATTTCTCTAAGTATACGTTGTTTTTAGACATGTATTTTAAAAACATTTATGTAGCTGTATTTGGATGGGATATTGTTGGTAAACAGATTTGTCCTTTCTTGTACCTTATGGCAATGTGACTCTTGATGCCCGATTGATGAACAAAATCCGCTTACAACAGTTGAAAAGCCATTCTCTGATTACTGGCTTTTCTCTGAATTGGTAGGTACAGCTCCCTATGTGAATGATTTGCAATGAATTATGTCTGATTCCTAAATCTAA
>MU226106.1:1434633-1453078 GCA_018584345.1 Thuja plicata
AACTTGAAGGATAAGTCAAGGTATAGGCCTACCAGCCTTGGTTTTGCAGAGCCAGAATTGCAGAAGTTCCAACCATGCTTTGGTTGTGACTTGTTAGTTGGCCAAATCACTTGGGTTTCCAAGCATTAGATTGGCAAGTCCATAGGAAATCCAATTTAGCGTTTTTGGGCACCAACAAGTACCATCCTTCTTCACTAATACCACTGAAGAAGCGAAGGGACTACAACTGGGCCTGATGTGTCCCATTTCCAGGAGCTCCTTTATCGTCTTTTTTATCTCTTCCTTGTAGTGCCTCGGATGACGATAAGGTGTAGTAATAACATGCTTAGCGCCCTCCTCCATCTCTATGATATGCTCAAATCCCCTGTCTGGAGGTATGCCGGGCGAAATGTCCTTGAAAACTCGTTTGTGCTTCTCAAGCACCTGCTGAATATCAAGGTGAACCTGCTGCCCTGAATCCGGTGTGGGTTTTGTGGATACGAAGCACTGGGCTGCCCACTCCATGTCGCTGTCTCATGATGGCCTCCATCCTGTGAGTGGATACTAATCTAGGACCACCATCTGGCATGGCCTTAAGAACCACCTGCTGATCACCCTGTATAAACTCCAATTGTTTCAGTGTGTGATCAATGGTGTACCTACCTAGGGTCTGCAGCCACTGCATACCCACAATCAGATCCAGACTATCCAAGTCAATAACATAAAAATCTGCCTCTAGAAGGTAATCTCCAAAGTGTATTGGGAGACCAAAGATCTTCCTTGTACAACTCAATAAATCCCCTCCTGCTACCTTGACCTCAAACTCTGGAATGTCATCTACCTGTGGCCTTCTCCTGGAGACCATACCTGTGCTGATAAAGTTGTGCGTAGCACCTGTATCTAAAAGGCATACAATCCTCTGCCCTCTAACTACTCCTTTCAAACGAAAGGGGTGACATGTAGGAATCCCTGAAAGGGGTGACATGTAGGAATCCCTGAAAGGGATGCTAAGGTGACCGGGGGTTGCTCATGGGGGGCTTTCTTCTTCCTCCCTCTTGATGCTGGCTCTACCTGGGTCTCCTCATCGTTGTCCTCCTCATCACTGCCCTCACCCTGCTCATACTCATCCTCACAAGCTACCTCAATATAGTGAAGTTTGCCTTTCCCAAGGCACCTATGATTTGGAGTCCAAGGCTCCCTACAAGTAAAACATAACTTCCTCCTCAATTCATTTCTAGTTTCAAAATCCAGCCTAGGAGACACACTCTTATTCTGAATTTTACCTTTCTGGAATGAAGAGGACCCCTTGAAGGGTTTCTTAGGTGGCTGTAAAATGGAGGATGGTGAATCCAAATCATGAGCTAACTTAATAGCATCATCCAAGGTGTCCAGTTTGAGAACTCTAACCAGCCCTCTATATTTATCATACAAGCCCTCAATGAATAGCATTACCTTCCTTTTTTTCTGTCATATCTGGAACCATGATGGAGATCCTCTGAAACTCATCAATGTAATGTTCCAAAGATCCACCCTGTTTAAGCTGAGCTAGCTCCCTGTAGTATACCTCTATGTCTTTCCTGTCAAAACGAGTGATCAATCTCGTGCTGAAGATCTCATAGGAAGCAATCAATCCGTGATCCTGGGTGACAAGGCCATGATGCCACCAATCATACACGGCCCCCTCTAGATGCATAGTGGCAAATTTAATTGCCTCAGTCTCTGATATAGGCTTGAGGGTCAAGAAGGTATTGAGCTTGTGGATCCAAGCTCTAGCGGAAGTCCTACCACTGCCATCGAACGTAGGAAGAGTCAACTTGTTCATGGCATGTTTCAAATCTCGGTTAGGACCCCTGGGTCTCCTATCCTGTTGGGCCCTGTCAAACTCTCTCTTTTGTGCCATATACTGAACAAAGGTCAAATCAGCTTTGACATGGACAGGTAACATGTCCCACTCATTGTGCATAGTCATAACATTCTCTGGAAGAATGCCTGCGGTATCCGGTTGTGCCACCTCCTCCTCTACAACATTCTCCGTAAATGTAGGCATGAGGGGTCTGTCTGTAGTACGTGTGGGAGCTCTAGCAACTCTAGGAGATCCTGCTCTACTGCTACCACCACTGTGCTGGCTAGGGGGCCTCCTGGCTGTAACTGACAATTGTTGGATAACCCCTGTGAGCTGTTGTAACACATCAGCCATATGGTCCTGCCCAACACGTATCTGCCTCATTGTCTCCCTGGCCTCTCTATCTGCCTCATCAGCCATGTTCCCACCTGGAATAGTTTGTTCCAAAACAAAATCCTCGTTTTCTCTATGACTGGTCTCGATGTCAACTTGTACGGAAGAATCTGTCTGTTCCTGCTCAACCCTGTTATGTCTAAACTCAGGTACCCTATGCCTGCTATGCATGTCTGGCTAGCATGGCTACTGTTGTAATCAACTGAAAACTGAAAATGATGATCCCACTAGGATGGCAAGATCAATGGCTCTGATACCACTGTAATGACCCGAACCGGGTCTTTAACTGAAATTTCACAAACAATCACCACTATAATGTTCATAACCAATTACTACCAAATATTGTCTGCACTTGGTTGATGGGAATGGGTGTTGGTTTCAAATTTACACTGAAGAATTATGTGCGACTCTGATTTTGAAACTTAATGTAGCTGAAATGGTATTAGCTAGACTCCAAATAATATACGTATTGCAAGAAGACAAGTTTACTGGAGTTGCAGCTCATACATATTTAACCATAGAGCATAACAATGTTCAAAGCATACAAATTGAATATCGATTTCCAATCAAATTATTACAATACATTCCAAGAAGCTAAGGATGGGAACAAACTGTCTTATGCACCTGGAGCTGTTGCGGATGTCTTTTACAGACCACTGCAATCGCAGAAATTGAAGGAAAGGATGCACCAATCACGATTTGCAGAGATATCGCACTGTGATGATGCTGGAACGCTGCAGTTGTGGATGTGCACAGACCAACTACTTACCGCCTTCCAACTCGTCTACCACCAATCCCGTATGGCCCGCGCTATAAACTCCCCACGAGTTACCCACGACTATGAAGGGGAAGTCAGGTGTTGTATTCTGGACTGCTGCGTGTGAGGAAGCGGCTACTACTCCCCCGCGTGACTACACCAGTCTCAACGCCCAGTGGCTACCACTACCACTCGGCCCTCCTTCACGCGAGTCTTCTCCAATATGACCCCGCGCTAACTTCCATGGCAGTTGTATATGAAGGTGCTTGGCAAGTTCTCCGTATCCACTGTAATATGGAAACCGTAGGAGTTTTGTTTTACACAGTTCTGTGTATGATAATAGACCTCCAGCTCATAATGTAACTACTGATGCATGTTCCTGTATATTCAATATGTCATCTTTTTCACAAATACTAGCTGGATTTAATAAAGCTATCCAAAAATCTGTTCTTCCACTTTTGCAATCAAGTTCACTTGTGAAACCTGGATGATTTCACCAAGGATGGAATATTGGGGCTATGTCCAATTTCCATAAGACTCTTAAGGGGCTACATCCTCAAGAAATCAGTCACATTCAAGCAACCAGGTATAAAATCTTTAATTTTATAAATTCTTATGGTGTCTTTCCCAAGGAAGATCTCCTTCTTTTATAACCTCAAAATGAGAGCCATCACACCAAACTAAGCAATGTGGGATAAAAGCAATTTTGTCATCTAGTCACTTAAAGTACTTTGTCTTTTAGTCACTTAAGTCACTTTATAAAATAAAGTAACTTAAAGTTATAACATTAAAGTGACTTTACAATATTACTTATGAAATAAAGTAATCCAACTATAGAGACTGAGCTCGGACATTAAATAAATGCCCATGTAACAATGTGACTGACTAGCATCCTGTGTAAAGCGGCCATTAGACTATCCGGATGGCTAGATAGACTAATCAAGCATAAATGCACTACTGCAGGTAAGGGGACATTACATTCTGAGTTGCCTTGATGAAAAATCCAAAGGTTTGTCTAAATCTGATCTTTGACTTTGTGGTGACAAATTTGCAACTTCCAAACAGCAAGGCAGACTTTGAGCAAGAATGAAAAATCTGATTAGAAATTTGGGCAATTTGAATGAGCAAATGGTGAAATTCCAACATTTGACAAATTTCCAAGGGCATGTCAATGGGGCTGACCTGCTTATGCAACGAACAATCTTGAGACAAAAAGATAACATCTGGACTTGTGAGCAAATTTTCCAAGTATGTCTGAGCGTGAACATCATGCTTTTAGCAAACAATCAATGGAATCAATCAAACAAGATGTCTGATCTGCATTTGGAAATATGAGAAAGTGTGAGCATCTCATGACAAAATCTGGGCATGTATAGGAACTTGCTAAGCGTTTTGAGCTAATCACCATGCCATACTTCATGCCCTTATTAAACCTTGAAACAAGACTGGGTAAGCAATGAAATGAGATCTGGAAATTATGAGAAGGAATCTAAGCAAATATGGAAGAAATCTGAGTTCAAGTATAACACTTGGAAAAAATTTTAAGAACTCAGAACCTAAAAATGACTTCTCTCAAATGCAAAATTCAATTAAGGCAAAAGAAATCCACTCATGGAGCCCAGCTGCATGCCATTTTCCACCAAGACTTGAATCTGAGCCCAACAACACTTAATTTTTTTCACCCAATTTTGATGATTGACCCCAACTCAATGCAAAAATCCGCCCAGCATTTTTGGGGCGAAATCACAGTTATTAAGCCCATATCTGATTTACAAAAGGGGAAATCCAAGCGATAAAATGGAAATTTGAATTGCCAAGGGGAAATCTGGGCATTTCATGATTACTTTGCGATTTTTGGAGTTGATCTTGACATGAAGCCCAAGCACCTGCAATTTCTGCCCAGATCTGAATTTAGCCCAACCGCTCTCTGATTTCCGCCTCATTTGTGGGGCTCTACACTTGCAAATTGAGGTGAGATGAAAGTAAATTGCTCAAATGCAAGGCGATTGCTTGAGACAATGGCTTGAACAAGGGTGATTTAAGGTGTTGTTAGAGTTGAATTGCATAACATTTTAGTGTCACAATCTGATCACTCACTCTTGAGGAAAAACAAACCCCAGCAAACATGAACAAGTATGAAAAGCAATATGTGAGTTCAAGTGAAAAACAATGACAAGTTAGGTGGTTCGATGATGTATTTGACAGATACTTTGCAGCTTTGTGGAGCCCAAGACAAGGGCAATTTCCACCTTGCTAGCCCAAAGACAAGCCAATTTCTGCCCAGATCTGAGTGATCTTGATGTTGAGCCCAAGGCAGCCCCGTTTTCTGACCCTTTTGCTCTAACAAGCTCAAAATTCCAACCAAGGTTAGATGTTTTAGCCCAAGAACATGGTTAATTCCGCTCATAAACTTGACATGGCGCCCAGGCAATGCAAAATTTCTGCTCAAATATGGAGTCTGAGCCCAAGTTCGTCCTCAGTTCCACTCAAGACAAGTTGATGGAGCCCAAACATATGTGGATTTCTGCCCAATGACAATGCTGCGCCCAAAAAAGGGTGATTTCCTGCTCATATTCTGGGGCTTCACGCCCAAATACTTGCAATTTTCCGCCTTGCATGGTGAAGAAGCCCAGGCAGACCCAATTTTCCACAAGTATATTGGGGCTCAGCCCAAGTAGGGTATGAATTCCACCCTTCATTAGGGTAACTTCAAATAAGTGTCAAGTGTTAAAGCAAGAAAGCTAAGGGGAGTTAAAACAAATTGTAAATTCAATGAAGACAAGTCTAAGTCAGCCAAGAAGTGAATTGCAAATTAAACTAGTTACATAAATAGGTCAGCCCTTGCAATGGTTGTGATTTTCAAGGTAGATGCCTATAAAGAAAAGTTAAACACAGCATTTCAATAGCAATTACAATTCAAAGCAGTAATTCATAAGCAAAGACCTCTAGAAAGTGCGAAAATCAGAAGAAAGTGTGTTAATCAAAACATAAACTCGCTGAAGAAGAATAATTGAAGGTGAAGGCTAAAGGCCCAGCCGAAATCCTAATTGCAGATCGAAGGTACAAATTATGGCAGGATTAGAGCCTTCAGAAACTCAGAATTCATTTAACATTTCAATCAGGTGGCTGGGAATTAAATCTGCAATGGTGATATAAAGAAATCAAATAGGTTGTTGGGCATGTGCAAAGTGAGATTGAAGGTTTGAAAGTTAGAAAAATCAGGTTTCAAAATCAAAGTTGGAAATTGTTTAATGTCAATGCATGAGTTGGGTTAGGATTATGAACAAGGCAAAATCCCTTTCTGCGAATGTACTACTTAGATGAAATTATATTAGTTGGAAAAATGTTTTATCATAAGAATACCTTAATTCGCTCACATCTACCATTTTACAAATTTAACACAAGGGTTTTCTTTTGTTTGCAAGGTAACAAGGAAGAAGATATTCGGGGATAAGGAGCTATTGCAACTTCAAGGATACATGGATGAAGAAACTCAAGTTAAGGATGGACGCAGAAATCTAAAGTACAAATGCCCGAGACTTCAACAATGCAAGTGCAACATGAAGATTGCAAGCAAAGATGATTTTCAAAGGCATGAAGATGATTACAACATCAAGGGCAGCTTGCAAGCATCAACAAAGCGGTTGCAAGACATTCATCAAGCGAGCAAGAAAGTCAGAATTGGAAATCAAATTGAAGTGCAAGTGCAATGACAAAATCCCAAAGCTCGAAGGAGAAATCATTGATAGGAAAATGTAATGTCCCCATTTTCTTGAGCATCAGATTTTGGAGGATTAGCCTATTAGTTGACCCTCATAGGCTAGTGTTTAGTGATTAGAGGGTCCAGTGGGCGTTAATGAGCTCTTCAGGTGGCAGTGACAATGTTTAGCTCTCCAGTTGTTAGTATATCCTGATGCTAAGCTATTTAGAGATTTCAGGTTCCATTTTGAGGCACTTACTATTTATAGTTAAGTCAGTTGAGTGTCAGTGGCCAACCTTTCCATTTTGGGAAAGGCATCTGAATTGGTAGTGGTTTCTATGGTGGACCTCCTGGTTCTAACAGAATAAGGAAATAATGAGCATTTTTGGAGTTATGACATTTTAATTATTAATAAAGTAATACTTTATTAATAATTAATTTTAAAAAAAAGTGCACATGATTAAATGTTATTTGACTTTATTATTAAAAGGGTTTATTTAATGATTATAAAGTCAAATTATAAAGTGCATATGAGGAATAATGTAAAGTGTCAATTTAAAGGGAGATATAAGTGATTATAAAAATATACTTTATATTACTTTGTTGTGCACCAAATGGAGGGAAAAGTAAATGAAATTAAAGTGAAATTTAATGAAATGAAGCCAAATACAAATTAAATATTATATAAAAGATTTTTGGAAAGGGATTGGATTATTCTTGAATCATTCAACACTCGTCTTTCCTAAAGAATCTTTGGCTTTGAAGAAGAAACCTAGGGTTTCGCTGTAATTTTCAATCTTGGAGAACGTAGCCTCTCTTCGATTGTACAAATACTGGTGGCTTTATTTACAGGTCGGGTTTGTGCTTAAAAGTAGAGATTTATATCAGATTTTACAAGGGTTTATTTGCAGATTGGAAGTTATTGAAAACAATTAGTATGGAATATCTTTATTGTTGGTGTGAGACATCTTCATTGGCACGTGGGAATCATATTGGTGCAGATTTAGAATATTTATCTCCAGAACTAGCAGGGGTTTTTAAATAGCTGATTGAAGACTCCATTTTCAATGGCGTGAGGATTATTCTCTCTGTTGTATGACTGCTGCAAACTTTATACTTTATTCTGGCATCCATCTTCAGAGGGTTTCAACTTTCAAGGCATGTTTACCTATGAGTTCATGAATTGTAACTCCTTGATTTTCTGAGTATTGTTGTTTTAGATAATAGGGGTTATTTTATGAACTGGGTTGTCAATATATTGTGAAAATACTGAGTATGTAAGCTGGTATAAAAATCTGGAATTTTCAGCTGTGTATTCCGATTCCCAATGTAATTTCAGTTTGAGTTAAAAAATTATTATTGCAACATCTCCTATTCTTTCTGCATTAAATGGTTGTATCAAACATTTCCAATATATCACAAACATTTACCAAATCAAACCAAATAAGGCAGAAAATTTGTGTTACCAAGTGTCCACCTGGGGTGGGACATTTCAGAAAACGACCCTATTCGAGGAAAGATGAAAATTATACAAGTTCAAGTCATCAAGGCTAAGACATCAAATTAAGGACTATTACAAGTGCAAGTTAAAGGGCACCCCAATGAGAAGATTTCCAAGACGAGGAGGATGAAAGTGAAATTGAAACAAGATAAGTATGTTGAGGTGGTGCCCACTCATCTCCAACCAATCAAAGGATTCCAATCTCACGTGTCCAAGATCATCCAATCAAGTTGTTTTAAGTATACATGTGGATTGCATTTAATGCTTTACCATAATGAATTTTCTCATTGGTTGATCCTCAGGGGGATAAGTATGCAAAAGCAATGTAATTTTCTCATTAGCCCATAGATTGGTGCCCAATTGTAGTTGGATAGCATTTAATACTTGTTAGTAGTAGTTAGGGAAAACCCTAATTAGGGTTGTGTTGGCATAATCTTGGCCATTCATTCCAAATCGATCTAGGCCATTCATTGTACTTGAGCTCCCTATAAAAGGCTTGCTTAAATCATTTGTAAAGAGAGAGACTTGAAGAAATTGTTGCCAAAATTATTCCTAATTCATTGTTATCTTGGTGAATACTTGTGAAGTTTTAAAGTGTTGCATGGTTTCTACATTTCCTCACTTAGAACAAGATTTACTTATGTTGAATAGAAGTAGAAGTAGTTGAGTAGATGAATGGAAGATACTGTTGTTGGTGAATTATGGTAAAACATAAGTTCATCCCGTTTGGTACTCGTTGATTGCGAGTAATAGTGTAATGTTGGTCTGAACTCATTACAATACGAAAAATCACTCACACATCCTTAGAAGATTGCACCCTCCTATGCGTAGTTGTTTAAGTTGGCGAAGCAAGGATTAGTTTAGTTTCACCTCATCTTCAATAATCTCTCCGATTGTTATAGTTAGCCTCGATTTCTAAAAAGCGCAATCTTTTTGTGCTTTGTTTTATTAAAGTAGTTGAAGAGCCATCATTGCTAAATCATTCGTCATTTGCAAAGTTGATAGATCATCCATTGAATGAACAGCGTTAAGTCCCTGCATGGTTACCAGCAAACCACATCATAAAACTGAGTTGTATCCAATAGAAAGAAACATGTACGTAGTGTAAACCCTAGAGTCGCCTCTATGATCTTTGCAATCTTAGCATACAAGGGGTCTTTGTTCAAGAGAGGATTTGATATATAGTGTTTTATCTTGGTATACTATGTGTTTTATCCTACATGTTGGAGTGGTCACAAAACTCACATCAACAGTATCTTTCCTATTATAATAAGATTTTATAATGAGCACTCCATTACAAGTCTAATCGTCAAAAGATGTGTTCACCACATTTCAATCAAATAAGGATTTAATCTTCTCTATCAAAACAATTAATCAATTTTGGGCTCAAGAACAATATAGCTATCTTAAGCTTGGCAGTTAAATGCAACCTCATTTTACAACCATGAGACATTAGGTTTGCTTGTGAGCATGTATCAAGCAATGCATCAATCTTCTTACCCATAAATTGCATCTTGATATGGAATAATTTAGTGACTTCTTTCCTATCCTGAGAACTTTAACCCACTATGAATGTACCCTTACATACCATAGCACAAGACAAGCATTAATAGCAAACAAAACAATTAAGGTTTTAGATGTGTACCATGCTTCTAATCCTCATCTTAATATGTGGAAAGCTCACTCAAAGAAATACCCATGACATTGTAAAAACATAGGGCAAACCAATCAATTTCTTGCAAATACAATTGATGCCATGCAATTACAAAGATAATTGTGTTACTTCTCTCGGGAGATAAGAAAAAACTTGTCTTAGAATTACAAACCTTCCCAATTTCCAACTCTTGATTACGTTGTTGAGAGTTATTGACAAAAACATGTCCTAGTTCAAATTTGCAACTTGAGATAATATTAGAGTTGTGCAGCAGAAGCTAATTACATCACCAAGAGGATCTAAGGATTACAAATTTGCAGTCAACATACAATGCCTATTGTTATGTTTGATAATACTGATTATCCAACAATGTATTAATTGTTCATATTAAGTTGGTTGTCACTCTCAAGTAGTTGCAAGTGTCGGTTGGTTGCTAGTTGTGTTCCTCTTGGCAACCATCAGGTCCTTTAAATATGTTGTGTATCATCAAGGAAGGTAGTGTGGTATAGTTGGATGAACTCGAATCCTTGGCTGACCATCTTTGGTCTTCTTCTCAGTAATAATTTTAGGAGCAAAAAAGACATGTCTTACTCCTATATCTAGTACACACTACATCTTTATTATTATTTCTTGTATGCAGTTTATCAGGTATAGTAGTAAACATTTGGCGCCATTGCCTTAAAAGAAATCAGGTCAGCATTGTGTGATTCACACCCTTGGATCCCAAAAATTTGCATATTTTTTTCTGAAAATTTCCATCTACCAAAAATTTTTGGGCACAAGCACCAGCCAAATTCAATAATTTATTTATAGCCCATCTTTCCAAATAAGATAATCTTTAAGGATGTATGTAGATTATTAGTCTTATTTGCATAATGTTATGGCAAGCAACAAGTTTATCCATGACAATTTATTTTGGAAGACTACCTATGAAGCAAACTTTTATTGACACATACCTTTGCTCAACTACTATATACTGAATATTCTTAAGCAGGAATATTGCTATACATGTTAAAAGGAAAAACTACTTTCCGTAAAAGGGTAAGCTCTGTGCCTCTTGGGGTAAAGACATAAATGCTAGTTTTAAGAGGAAAATATTTTCCATGTATTGATGTAATCTCATGCTTTTGGACCAAAAATATATATTTCTTTAATGAAAAGGGTTATTATCTGTCTAATAATTGCAACAAAATTAAGATTAATACCTGGAGGGCTCGCCATTGCATGTATGACCCATATGATGAGGCCACACTATCCGGATAGCCTTCTGGTAACAGCCAAGATGTCATAAAAGTTATCAAGTCCTACATAACAATACAGTAGTTAAAAGAAACATCACAAACTAACTGAAAAGTATTTTGTAGGCAATTGTTTCTTGCAATAAAACATTTAACAAAATTTCACTAAATTTAAAAACATCATTAAGTTAAGAGAATATAGATAAGGTCAAAAACAAAAGAAAAGGTACAAGATAATGAAATGAAACATATCCCTTCATAGTGAATAATATTAACTAGCAATGAGTGTTGAAATTCCTATCAAAGTTTCTTATAAAAATAGTTGAAATTTGAAAACAAAACATGAAAACTCCAATTCAAAGAGAAACAAAAAACAGCCACTTATGCCCATGGCTACCATTGATCTTACATAATAGCTTAAGTCGTTAAATGACCCCTATCCTATTGTATTATTTCATATAGGCTGATGGGGTGAAGTAAGGAAAATAATAATAATAACTTATTAAGTTGTTGTAAGTATGCTATATTCATAAAAAAGCAACTTATGTTTTAATATATAATGTTTTAAAAAGAAATTTTCTAGACATTTCGCAAACAAAGCAGGAAAGTTAATTTAAAATTAAAAGAGGGTTATAAAAGGAAGGCTACATATTGAAGAAGGCATCCAGTTTATTATATCAAAAACCTTTCTTATTGAGATCGAACATCTGTTCATCTTTCTACTTAAGGACGAAAACCCTTTTGGCAATTCAATTTGAGGATGAAAACCTTTTTGGCAAATGCATTTGAATAGAAAAATCCTCTTTTTTATACGAGTAATTCCATCTAGGGATTACCAGGTGTGCTGAAAAGATTTGGAGTTTCCAACTTGGAGGTTGAAGGATTTGCTAGTATTGAAAGTTTGCATTTTCTAGTTGAATGGATGAAGAATAATGATTTTATTCATCTGTTGTGCAACAGAAAACCCATTCATTGATTTAAGGAAGAGATTTGCAAAACTATATAATGTCAAAATTAGTAGTATCATTACAATTGTTGGTCATACCATTTCCACACCAAATCCAGTTGTTTTGTGGATCATTTCTCTGTCATAGAAGGCCATACCACTCCAACTGTTCACAACTCATTTTGGTGTTATTTGCTGTTATTAGATGCCACACTATTCTGAAGACTAGTTATTGTTAACAATCTGTATTTTGGGCTGCTGTACTAGCATATTTGGGCATCATATATTATGTTTGCTACAATTTATGGACTCTTATATCTATATTTTTTGTCAACATACACTTCAAATCATGCCAATATTCCAACTAGTCACTACACCTTTGAAATGATATATATGTGAATATAGTTTGGGTAATCATCTATTTCCTTTCAGTGGTTTGTTGTTATTAGTTATCACTCCTATTGCTAACATTATTTAGGATTACATTGCTTTTTGATAGCAATTGAATATTGAAGGATTTTCATTTATTTGCAAATTTTTCAACATAATAATATGATATTTCTTTATCTAATTTTTTGTGTAGTTAACCACCAGAAATAAAAATAAAAAATATCGCTGGTCTTAGTATTGTAAATATGGAAGGCTCTATTGCGACGACCATATCACATCATTTTCATTTCCAAGCATTGCATGCATCGTAAGTAGTGCAGCTCTATGGAGGGCGGCAATGGCTATGGAGGCAACGACTTTGACAGAGGAAGGCAAAGGCATTGGCAACATCCATGGATACGTCCAGGGCAGCCCTCTCAACAGTGGAAAACGGTGGTAGCGACCAGAAATCAAGGGTTTTTGGGTAGCAGAGGAAATGATGCTTCCCGAATGGTGCAGTTTGATAGAAATCGGTGGTCAAACAACAAGAATCGCTTCCAAGGTTTTGATAGAAGGCACATGCCTAATGGTCGAGCGAGTTGGAACCCTCCTCGACAGGATCTCTCATAGTTCCCGAGAGAGGAGAGGAATGGTCGGGGCAGGGAGAATAGAGAACCCTTCTCATGGAAGCAAAGTGGGTCTCTTCATCAACCAAGAAACTTTAGTTTCAAGCAGATTGAGAATAAATTTTGGCGCCCTAAAGAACCGAGCAATGCTACGCCCAACACCAAAACGATGACTAAGTCTCAAGATACAGGAGAAAAGGTATATAATATTGTTCTCATTAGGGCCTCCTCTTTACTGATTAATAACTCCCAATGGATAGATTCAGTTAATAGGTTACAAGAAAAGGCCTTTTTTATGAAATGGATAGGTCCTTGGCCATCGATAGCAAAAATTCAAAGGTGGATGGATGAACATTGGGGGAAGAATTTTGAGATAAAAACCCTAACAAACGAGTTTTGATAAGCCCTTCAAAGTTAGATAAGGAGTGGATTTTGAAAGGGGGTCCATATATGTTGGATGGAAAAGGCATATTCATTTGAAACTAGAAACCAAACTTTAACCCTGATATAGAGGAAGTGGAAAATATAGTTGTTTGGCTGAAACTTAAAAATCTACCATGGGAATATAAAGATGAAGAAACTTTAAGGGTGATTGGCAACAATCTAGGGATATTCTTACAATCTGAAGCAGCGGTAGATGAAAATGATTTTTACATCTATTCAAAGGTGCTTGTCAAACTGAAAAAATGTTATCAGATTCCAGATTATGTAGTCTTAGGTTCGGCGAATGGGAAATGGAGGTTAAAATTTGAGGTAGAAAATGTCGATATTATTAGTGAGACAAAGCGAGGCTGTGAGAAAGGCAAGGGACTGGAAATAAATAAAAGTGTGGAATGGATTAAAAGGACAAAAGAAAGCCGGACTAGATCACCTCCTTGGTCTATCCTTTTCAAGGAAGAAATGATATGGAGAAGAAATTTAGATGATCGGGAAATACCCCAAGAATCAAACAATCAGGGGAACACAACAGAGGATCATAGAGACATAAGGGAGCCTATTGACACCTCTCAAATAGCAAATATGGATAGTCCTATGTCTACTCAAGTTGTAAAGGAGACACCCCTCTCTCCGTCAAAGGAAGTAATCAATAATGATAAAGTGGAGACACAAAAAGGGGAGGAAGCGATTGGACAAACTCTCATTGTGCCCGACTCAATGGAGGAAAATTTACACACTCCCAAAAACTATAAGAAGATTAATTCTGACATAAGTTGCAAACCGGATTTCACTACAGAAGGTTTATTTCATTTAGAACATTTGGAACATGCCCAAGAGGAAAAGGACAATGAACTCTTAGACCTTTGCAAAGATATCCAAATTTCCGCTATCAGAAACTTAGAAAAATCTATGGAGGATATGCAGGACAATGATGGGAATGGTTGGAATACAGACTCAGAATATGATTCTCAAGAGGAAGCAGGGAATGAGGATTTAGGAATACAGGATCAGATGGATATCTTGGAGAAAAGGACAATAAGTCAAACTGAGTCATTGATTCAAAAGCCAGACGTAAAGGAAAAGGAAAAGAAAAAGAGAGGTCCTAAATCAACCAAGGTGAAACTTGCCATTGCTGGTAGTGCAGCAAACCAGTCAAAATTGTTGTTCCTGAGATGGGGAAGAGGCTATCCCTCTTCCCGGAAGCCATGAAACTCCTATCATGGAATGTCACAGGGGCTGCAATGCCTTTGACAAAAGGCGCTTGGTCAAGCGATGTCTTGACCAAGCCCAACCAGATTTAGTTTTTTTACAAGAAATAAAGTTAAGTGGGGATGGATTGTTACAGTTTGCAAGGAAATTTGGAATGTGGGGCAGCCTCTACAAGGAAGCGGTAGGAGCTTCAAGAGGGTTTGGTATTTTATGGAAGGATGCAGGGATGAATGTTAGCTTGGTTGAGGAGGGCAGCAATTAGCAATTAGTGAAAGTTCTCTCCTTTCAGTTAAATGCCAACTTCTTTGCTCTCAATGTGTATGGACCATGCAATCAAGCTCTGAAACAGCATTTATGGGCTTCCCTCACAAGAATTATTAATAGAATTAAGGAGTCTTTTTTTGCTTGGGGGAGATTTCAATGCCATTCTCTCCCCAGTGGAAAAATTGGGAGGAAAAGGGTGGATTAGTCAAAGCCAAAAGGATTTTGCGGACTTTGTTTCTTCCAATGAATTACAAGATGTAAGTTTTAAAAACAGAGCCTTCACATGGACAAATAGACGTATAGGGTTTACAAATATTGTTGAAAAGCTAGATAGGTTCCTTCTTGGAGAATCATGGGAGGATACTAAATGGTTATGTCAAGCTAAATACTACCAGTAACAAGGTCGGACCATTTCCCAATCTGTTTAAGGATTCTTGAAGATGCAGCTCCTGAAAGAGCTCCTTTTAGGTTTGAAAAAATGTGGTTGCGTGAAATAGGCTTTATGGATCTGATTGAAGCTTGGTGGAATTCTGCTCCTAGGAGATCTGGTAATTGTTCTTTTCTCTTTTTTTAAAAACTGCAATATTTTAAAGAGAATTTAAAAGTTTGGAATAGAGAAGTGTTTAAGAATAGTTTTGTGGAAAAATTTAATCTCGAGGCTGAATTGGTTGTTTTAAAAGAGATTACTGCCCAAGGAGATTCGAATGGCTAATAGTATCTACAATCAGGAAATGGAGTTAAAGAAGAAATATAATGAGGTGTTAAACCGGGAGATCTTCTGGAGACAAAAATCAAGAAAATTATGGTTAAAGGAAGGGGACAGAAACACTAAATTCTTCCACAACTCAGTCAAAGGCAGGCGCTCTATGAATAAGATTTTCTCTATTAAGGATAATCAGGGGATTATCTTGACTGAACAAGACCAAATTAATGGGGCAGCAAGAAATCACTTCTCATCAATTTTTGCTAAGGACATGAGGGAGGCAGCAGATGATGGCAGCCTTTTGGAGGTAATTCCACATATTATCTCCAAGGAACATAATTGTGTGTTGATGCGAGCTATTAATGAAGTTGAAGTCAAAAAAGCCCTCTTCAGTTTAGGCAGTGACAAAGCACCCGGACCTGATGGTTTCCCTGTTTTGTTCTTTCAAAAAGCATGGCATATAATTGGTGAAGAATTGTGTGCGATGGTAGAGGAATCTAGAAGGGGTGGCTTCATCTCCAAAGACTTTAACAACACCTTTTTAGCCTTGATTCCCAAAAAAGGAAAGAAGGAATCCTTTGATGACTTTAGGCCGATAGCCCTTTGTAATATAATCTACAAAGTGATAGCAAAAGTTATGGCAAATAGGCTGAAATTTTTGTTACCTTCACTCATATCAGAGGAACAAAGTGGGTTTGTTGCAGATCTATATATGAAGGAATCATTGTGGTGCATGAAGCAATGCATTCTATTAAGCTGGGAAAAGAGGCTGGTATGATGATTAAGCTAGACATCAAAAAGGCATATGACAATGTTAATAGGTGCTTCATGATAAAAGTATTACGGAAATTTGGGTTTGATAAATTATGGTGTGATTGGGTGCTCAGTTGTATATCCACACCTCGCCTATCCATCTTAATAAATGGCAGCCCCCAAGGCTTATTTGACACTACCACTGGTATACGTCAAGGCGACCCTCTCTCCCCTTTTCTTTTTATTATTCTTGTTGAAGCCCTCGATCGCACAATCAAACAGGAAGGTTTAAGGGGGTCATGGAAAGGGTTAAAAGTTGCAGGGGATTGGAACGAGTAACTCATTTACAATTTGTTGATGACACATATCTAATGGGGGAGGCGTTTGCACGTGAAGCCAGAATTATTAAATCTACCTTGGACACATACAGCAAAGTTTCAGTGCAATTTATCAATTGGGAGAAGTCTGAAATTTTCTTCTTTAATACTTCATTACCTATACAACAGCATGTGATCAAAATTTTGGGAATGAAGGTTGGAATTCTTCCTAACAAATATTTGGGAATCCTACTTTTTGAAGGAGAATCTAAGGCAAATTTGTGGAAAGACTTATTGACAGTTGTGTGAATAGACTGGATAGCTGGAAAGGGAAATGGCTCAATTATGCAGGGCGCATCTTGATGTTGCAATTGGTCATCTCAGCTATTCCCATTTTTTCAATGAGTTGCTTAAAAGTTCCAATCAAGGTGCTGAAATATATTGAAGAGCGAATGAGAGTTTTTTTGGAATGGTGGACAGGAGGAGGATAAGGTTCCACTTGTGGCATGGGACACAATCTGTAAATCACGCAAAAATGGGGGTGTGGATCTTCGAAAGTGGCAATTAATCAATAGAGCCTTAGGGGCAAAGCTTGTATGGGAAATTTATACTAAGCCCTCTCAGTTATGGGTGACAATCCTTAAGGCAAAATATCTAGATTCAATGGAGGACAAGCGAATTCTCACAGTCCAGAATCCCCCAAAAGGATCAGCAATATAGAATTTTATTTTAGAATGCCTGCCAGTAATTTGTGATCACTTGTCATGGCAAATTAGGGATGGAAGGGATGCTTCATTTTGGGATGATTCTTGGGATGGAAAACCTGCTCTCTCAGTTAGATTTAACTCACGGGATCTCATTGA
Organism: Thuja plicata; assembly: GCA_018584345.1. Lineage (NCBI taxonomy): Eukaryota > Viridiplantae > Streptophyta > Pinopsida > Cupressales > Cupressaceae > Thuja > Thuja plicata. The sequence continues at coordinate 1,452,187 of MU226106.1, forward strand.
CAACACAAAAAATTTATAGAGAGTAAAGGTTAGGGATTATATGGAACATTTTTCTGGTCCTTTGGGACAGCAATGGAGATGGAAAGAGGTTGCTTCCATGGGTCTTAGTGATGAAATTTGTAACTCAATGAAAGAGACTTTTGAAGAAAGATCTTTACATCTGTCTGAAGTAAAGGATAATATTATTTGGTGTGCGGCAAAGAGTGGGAACTATTCAGCAAAACTGGGATATAAATTACTGATCAATGAGGAAACAAACAATGAATGGCCATATAAGCTATGTTGGGATAAGGATTGTCTACAAAAAGCTGGATTATTTGCATGGATAGCAATCCAAAAGAGGATTTTGACACGAGAACGAAGAAAGAAATATGGTTTTGTAGGACCAACAATGTGCCCGATATGTAAACTAGAGAGGGAGGATGTAGATCACCTTTTAGTCTAGTGTGAATTTGTAAGAACCCCTTGTGGCTCTAACTTTGACAAACACTGAACTGTGGTTTAATTCTGGATGTTTAACAATTTGTCAAACACTTTGCAGGCAAGCTCTGATACCAATGTAGTATCCCTTGCTAAATGATGGAGAAAGATGATTTTTCTACTCAAGGAATATTGTCAAACAAGTTGCATACAATCTGAAAAATGCCATAAACGAATTGTAGACCAAATATATATAACATATGATAGGCCAAACACATCAAATTTGCATCATATAGGACATTGGCATTTTGTCNAACACTTGCCATACATGACTCAGAAAATACAAAGTCTGAAACAAACTTAAAATGATATAGAGTTGCAAATGATTGTATTCAAAAATAAGAAGGTATAAAATGCTTAATTTCTTTAGCTTAGCATACCCGATGGTCCAAAGCTTGAATACATGAAATTC
>MU226106.1:1463529-1492174 GCA_018584345.1 Thuja plicata
ATATCATTAACATTGATACTTCTTATGACTTTGGAGGTTGACATGCCTGTCGTTGTCTCATATTTATGTATAGCTTTTCTCTTGCGAGGCTTGTATATCATATGCGACTTCACATATATGATGCCAACTGTTCAATTCATCAGATTGTATTCTCCTGTAGATTGCTGACTGTTCAATTCATCGGATTGTATTCTCCTGTAGATTGCTGACTGTGTATCTTGTTCCTCCTCATTTCTGAATGTCTAGTCCTAGTATCATTGAGACATTGCAGACAATCTGTCCAAACAGAGCATTCCTCCCAATTTCCGACTTGCAATCCAAGCTCCCAAGCCTGTTCCTTAAGTCTAACAGTAGTCACCGTGTATGCTGGATAGAAGGAACTCTAGTAAATTTAATTGTAGATCGAAGATAATCTCTACTTATGTAATTATTATTATCATTATATATATATATTATATGATATTATTATGGTTCTTTAATCTGATCATTTATATGCTTCAGTATTATGAATTTATCTAATCGTGGCTACATGCATCAACAGGGCCATCGAACTGGTGGTGTTGTGGATTGGATTTCTGAGATTGGAGTCTTATCGTGTCCTGAGCATCTTGTGTATAGTTAGATGTCTGAGCCGGAGGTTTAGCACTGGAAACGGTTTCATACCTGCATAACATATAGAAATATATTGGTGTTTTCATGCATAAGCACACTCTACAAACTGAGAGGCAAAGGAAGTAAAAAGCTACATGAGCTTATTCTTGAGTTGCTGAAAAATATGTTACAAATAATAAAGACTCGGGGAGTACTTGTGCAAAGAAGTACTCTTGGAGGTGACACCCTTTGGGAGCTTACATGGCTTCATGTGAAAGGGATTTCACCATCTCTTCAGACAGAACTTTTCCCGGATCAGGAGCAAGACGGAAAGATGGAACCTAGATCTGATGAATATTCTTCCGCAGCTGAAACAATAAGTTCTGAAACTGCCACAGTTGCAAAGTTGAGACAAGGGCTCTCCCAGTGAGAGGGAGCGGACTGCGAGGGGATTTTGTTCTAATCTCAGGATGGTCATATTCCTATCTGGTCTAGGGCTCGAGCTTAAGACAATAAGTCCAAAGTGGTCTTGGATCTAGCACTTTCAGCCAGATGTGGATCATGCCAGATGATGAGAGTTTCTTGGAGCAAAATATCTTCCATGATTGGGACCATGTAAGCAGGGTATGCTTCCATGACAGGGGGAGCAACTAGAGAATCTGCTTCAGTTAACTTCCAAGGATCTTGGTCATATTGGTTCAGAGGGAGTAGACCGTGTCAAGATGGTTTCTCTAGTGATTAGGAAACTATAGCAGTCAGAGGACTATGATTCATGGGATGGAGTCACATGTATGTAGGTTGGAATGCTTTTATGTGGACACCTAGGTCATGATATTCTTGGATAGATGGATACTTGGTGAGCTTGGGATTCACCAAGAGTGATGCAGACTCCAACCTTGTATTTCATGACAGTTCAAAGCATGTGGATATCAAATAAAACTGTATTAGAGATATGGTGCAAAGGAATGCTATTCAGTTGAGGTACATTAGCACTGATGATCAAACGACCGATATTCTCACCAAGCCCTTCGCCAGAGTGAAGTTTGTGCATTTTCGAGACAAGCTTGGAATTATGGAGAATGAAGCCCTTGCTGAGAGGGAGTCTCAGCATCAGTGATTTCTTGAGATGTACTATAATGCATTCTTCTCTATGAGGGAAAAGTTTGAGGCGCAAGCCCTTGTTAATGCATTCTTCTCTGTGAGGGAGAAGTTTGAGGTGCAAGCCCTTGTTAATGCATTCTTCTCTGTGAGGGAGAAGTTTGAAGTGCAAGCCCTTGTTAATGCATTATTCTATGTGAGGGAGAAGTTTGAGGTGAAAGCCCTTGTTCCACCCTCTGGGTGTAGCCATGGTGGATGTCATGTGAGAGACTCCGTGACTTAGCACTTGTTCCACCCTCTGGGAGTAGTCATGGTGAACGTCATGATGAGATGACGACATCACGTTGAGTGATTCCGTGATGGGCACTTGTGCTCATTTGCACTTCCATACATGATGTTGGTTAACAGATTTGTCCTTAAAATAATCTTGAAAATCGACTCACAATGCCCAAATTGAAAGGCAAAAGAAAACCAACAGTTAAGTCACTTGTAATGGCAATTGCAAGTGCTCTCTGAATTTTGATATGAAGATACAGCGCCCTTCATTGGATAATATATTTGTTTTCTAAATATGCTTTTAACCGGAAAGCAATAAAGGCAACTAACATTTGCTCATAGCCATGACACAGATGCGAACAATAGATTTATAAACAAGAGGATACTGGAGTAAAAGACACAAAGATCCTTGTCCAAATACCCACAACAAAGAGGGAAAAGATTAAATAATTTGCTTTCAGACGTATGAATGAATGAGAAATCAAAGTCTCTGCAACAAACATACACATAACTGGAATGCACAAGAAAGCATTATAAGAATAACTGGAATGACTCACAGGCCAAATTACAATCAAAAGAAATACACACAAACACACAGATCTAAAATATATTTCTTCCTTTCTCAGAATGCAAATAGAATGACTCAAATATCATCTTATTCCTGTACAATGATTATGCCCAAAAACAACAAAATACATTCTTCTTTTCCCCTCTTTAGAATAGAAAATCCGAAAATTTCCCCCCCTTGCTGCAACGTAAGTTTCCAGCAAGAAAAAGAAAGAGTCAAAGCGCCTCTCTTTGAAAACTTTTACAATAAATAATACCCGATGACTTTTCGGTTGCTTGTAACTGATTCTTGAAATCATTATTAAAAATAAAATTTGAAACCACTTTCACTTCCCGTGGAATTGCTGCTTTCCAATTGATTTAAATCATCTTTATAATGTTTTAAATTGCTGCTCTCAAACCTTTTTAAAACATTATTAAAATGTTTAAAATTGCTGCTCTCAAACTTTAATTTCTCCTGCAGCCACTTTTTATTAAATTCACCACGGGTTAACCGGGCATCCTGGGACCGTAAGAATTTGTGAGCAGTTATGATAATTAAAATAACACGAGTTTTTAACGATTTTTTAACAGCTCACCAAATCAGGATACTTCCTTTGTAAATTGGCCCTGCTAATACCAAAATATTAGGTGGGTTGTCCTCAGATTTAAATAATTTGCAACTCTTTTTTGGATGCATTTTTGGACTAGCGGATATTGTTAAAGTTCGTGATCAGATTGTATGACTTTTAATTTTCTTTATTTGTATATTAACTAATAGAGATAGATGTATTATAAAACAAATGTTGATAGATGTATTTCCAGATCTACTTGCTGATTGAATATGAGAAGACTTGCATTCAATGTTGTATATGCTTATCTTCAATCAAACAACAAATAAATATAAATATAGGAGACATGATGGTATAGAGGCATGTCTCCTTAAGGAGACATGTCTCTATATTATCATGTCTCTTCACAACATTATTTGATGTTAGAACTGACAATGCTAATCGGCATTTAGCAACTCAAACAATGCATAGTGAAGGGGCACCCGATCATAACATACTGCCCGCTCATAACATAGATCGCAGCACTTCATATTATGTAACAACTGATACTTGATCATAATGTTAAGCAATAACAAATTGGTATTGATACTAACCGATACAAATCGGTAAACGATTCAAAACAATATCGATCGGTATTACTAACTGATATAAACAAACGTAAATCGGCAAAGCCGATATACATCGATTCTTCCATGGATCAATGGTCATAAGATAATTCATTTGTTTATGTGATGTTAATCGATCTGTGATATTATTATAAGATGTAAAATGTTTATCAAATACATATATATATATATATATTATTATATTATTATATATATGTTGATATATATACATATAACATAGTTTGGTCTTTTCTCATAATATTAATATCTTACTCATTTTATCTGATCGAAGCTACAAACATCAACAGATATATGTGCAGAATTGAATTGTCACAGACTGAACCATTGAACCTTGAACTTGTTCGTTCCCCCAAAAAGGTTTTACGCTACTAAGAGCTACCAGTACACTCTTCACCAAATTCTATAGAGAAGCCAACTCTAATTGTTAAACTTCCTAAGAGGACTGGACCAACTGACAGGGATACTATACTATCCTTCAACACCTAGGGTTCCGCAAGACCCAGGGGGGATTCCCTCAATCCACTCACAGCCTCTCCACCCAGCTTGTGAAATAAATAAAACTAACAAAAATCTCACATAAACTCAACAGAATTAGGAGAATGTTGCAAATTGGCTAAATCTTTAGTGATCCTCAACTAAACTGGAGCATGAGATGGGTATTACTATAACACAACATTAAACAAAATGGTTTATAGTGATTTAACCAAATTTATAGCAAGGTTAGGTGATTTGAAACAGTACATGACTTAGTAAGACACCATAGCATTAATCAGTGCCTAATTCCACTGGGTATCGGAGTCATAAGCACATAAACTTCAGTATGACAGAATTACACTAAATAACTTTCAAATTGTAGAAAATATTGCCTTACAATATTCCTTAACATCAACCCTAACCCACACTTCTTATAAAGATCCTTACATAAACCTCATGAATCTGTAAATTAGTTCAAGCACTTAGTTGACCCTAAGATCAAAGCATGAAATAAACTCACATACATCATAACAATGCACTAAAATGGAAAGGAATCCTTGATTTCCCCTCACTCAAAACTCATAAAACTCATATATAGAAGAGAAATGGATCAGAAATTATATTTATTTGTTCTCCAAATGCTATCTTCAATCATACATTCATTTACAACTTATAAACTCAAAACCTGTAACAATAAGACACATAATCCCTCAAAATTTGCTCAGTAACTGTATTACAAAATTTTCAATATCACCTAGACACTTGCTACTGGAACCTATCCTACCTAGAGAGTTCAAGACTAGAAATTTGAAACACCATGAAAACCCCTTTATAGGAACAAGGGAGGAGCAATCAATGGCAACTCGCACCATACTGTTCATCCATCACTTCTGTCTTAACTGCCAACTACCTCAGAGAGTTAGGAGGTCTATGTTCTTTTCTAGCAATGGAGCTACCACCCTACTACATCTTGACTTGCAATCAATTCCTTAGTGATATTGTCGCTTCAAAAACATCTTGAAACCCACTCAACCTGTCCATCAAACGCTATCACCTAAAACTTCCACTGCAAAAGATTAAAATAATCTAATGCCATTACTCTGAATTCTTCTCGGGATGGTGCCCTGATTTGGTCCTGCTACACAATTCTCTGCAAATCCCTTTTGTTAAACCTCATTAGCACGTCTAGGCTACATTAATGTAGACTCAGAAATCAATTTGATCTATCTACCTTTCTGCAACTAGACCCTACACCATCAATGGCAATCAGATCCTCAAGCGATGAGTCAACAACCATATTTCTATCCAATAGTCATCTCGAGTGGAGGCGACAAGTAAGGGATGCAGATATCCTTTTTAAAACTGATTTGAATTTTGGCTGTTGATCATTATCAATTATTTTAGCCTACGATGAACTAAGACATGTGGCAACATCTCGCCAATTCTCTAACCTTACAACTTCCTTTCATTTATACCCACGACTAGCCGATTAACCATAACATTTTGAGATACGTGGCGCTCAGTCACTAGCTCTCAGCCCAAAAGACGGTTCCCTACAACAGCTTGCGACCTGGAGATAGCCCGTTAGCAGTTTAGTCGCGAGCTCTCCAGCTAAAATGTTAAATCCTTTAACTGTCGCGAGCTGGAAACAACCCTAACTCCTTGCAATGTGGGAACACCCATCGAGCAAAAAAACCATCGAACAAGGCATATCTTATAAGCTGAGGCTCCAAGTTAATCGAAGACAATGTAAATTGGCCATTGGGACCCACTTGTCTAGTACATTGGATAAAATCAACTATCGAACAACTCAGCCAACGAGATACAAGGCTTAAGTTACTCGAAAACAATACAGTTGTCAGGACCCACCAACTGGCGTCGAGTAAAAAGAGCTATCGAACAACTACAGGAAAGCTTGTTCGACAACGAAGTTGTTCGGCAGATTCACAACGGCTAGCCCCAGACACATGGCATGTTGTCGCTAACTCTCCAACCCTGGGAGAATATTCTCTTTCATCTCGTGAGCTCACAACCACCGTTCATCTCCAACTCTCAGCCTGTCCACGTGGCAGCATCTCACTAACTCTTTGACTGCATCACTGACTGTCACAAACCTTGCCGACCTCGCGACCATTGACCTCAAGTCGTTAGTCGTCAGCTCGCGACGTGAAACTGTTAACCTCCTTAACCGTCGCGACCTCACGCCAACACCACTCTCGACTCACGGCCTGAAACCGCCAACCACTACACAAACCGCCAACCTCGCGACTAACCGCACTCTCCAGCTTTCGGCTTCGATTGCTAACGCCTGTTTACCTCACGAGTTCACGGAATCACGCCACATGTCACCATCCAGTCGCTCAGGCCCACAAAATACTGCAAGTTGTAGCTAAACTGTATGCAGCGCGCGCGAGACTCGAGCCAAAAGGCGCATGCCTTTTTGGCACTTCATATGTGTGTATCGTATAAAAATAAGAAGTAACTTTGCGACACGACCAATGTGGGATAAACCCAACTCATAAACTCTTGCCCTTCTCACATCGATGGTGAAGACTGGCATTGCATACGCTAATTACATTTGCTTGAATCTCTTCCTGTAGATCTTCTACCCAAAATATTGAGACCACACGATCATTAGGCATTTTGATTCCTACAGCCTGCCTGCCTTGTCTAATTTCAAATATGGCAACCTCAAATTCCTTCAGAATTTGTAGGTACCACCAGTGGCTCCGTCTGGGGATGTATGCCTCTTGCAGCCATAGCAAGATCTCAGAATCTCATGATGAAGCAGACCAGTCACAGAGCAAACCAAAAAAGAAGTTGCCTGGGCTAGAAAACTCAACAGAAAGGGAAACTATCTTAATTATTTACAAAACCTACCCCATTGTTCATGGAAAAGAACCACTTCATAAGAAGTAAAGCTTCAAGAACTGCCCATGAACTGGTAGCTCAAGAAGATCACCAGTCATCTCTTGGAGAAAATATGAATCTTCCCCCCACTTGCTATGAATCAAGTATGGACCTAGCCAGATTGGGTCAAACTTCCCATGCTTTCCTTTGTCTTCTAATCTAGCATTCCATATTAGAATAAGATCACCTACTTGGAAACTCCTTGCAGTTGCCCTCCTATCATACAAGTCTTTAACTTGCATCTACAACCTTGAATTTTTATCATGAGCTTTCCTCCTGGTTTCATCTAACTCTATCAGGTCCTCCATCCTTAACTGCATTTCATCCTCTAAATCATCAACATATGTTTGAACAAATTTATACATTTGCATCAAATTGTTCTGGGCTAATCTGGCATGTATACCATACAATAGATCAAAAGGGGCACACCCTATTGCCTTTTTTACTGTTACCCTATCTGCCCAAACTGCCAACTTCAGCTTTGAATCCCAAACCTTCTTATTCTTTTTCTTGATGCAATGGAAAGGGTGGTGGACTCCTAAACAATAAAGGATAGTAACAAACTTGCAAGAATTAGTAAGGTTTCCTAAGCCCTTGAAGGCTTCAATTGACCTTAAACTGACCAAGACTCCTCCCAATGGTAAATGATGGTGGATATGGGATATTTGGGATGGTATTAGGATGGATTCAAGTGGTTTTAAGGTTTCAAGTTCAACCCAACACTCCTAGCCCTTGATTCTTCTCCAAACTAGCACTAGGCCTAATAGCCTTCCTTGTAGCCCTTCAGTGAGAGTAAATGGCACTTAACTTTGAGATTTCCCAAAGGACTAGCCAAATAAATTATATTTTCAGATACCCTTTATCCACTTCTATAACATTATAAAAGGACACTATAGACTCCCTTGGACCATATATGACTGTCCTCACACTATGGCTCCAAAAATGCATAAAAAGTCTCCAATTATCAAAGCAACTAAAAGTTCTAGGCGTTCCCAAGCCCCCAACTCCTGGACAGTGTTACAAAATGGTTTCAAACCAAAGAATATCAAATCAATTTCACCCTAGGACAATTCTAAGATCAAAAGCCCCAAATCATCACTTACAAACCCTTATTTCTAGGGCCACTTCAATGTCTTGTCTCCAATCACCTTAGGACCACAATGGCACTTGATTCATCAATAACCAACCATTATAAGACACCCCAAAACATAATATACACCCCTTGTTTGGCTAGATCATCCACTGCTATACCCTAGCCTCTAAATTCAACACACTTTCTCCTCTTCCTGACTGTGATCACCTTCACCTTCCCACTTTATGCATATGCATTGTTTAAAGGACTATAATACAATGTTAGATAAGTCACATTCCATGGATTCTAGGGCTTTGAGTCCATGGAATGGTCTATGCTCAAGAGATTAACTCAAAACAGTAAAAGAAAACTGTACAATACAGTGGTAACACGCTGTATTCAAAGGACAGTCATACAAAATAGTTCTTAAAACATTCAAAGCTCTTCAATGTTACCTTCTAATGTGTATTGGATCCTTTGTGGATGCCTTCAACAAAACTCACATAAGTTTTCACATCCAAAATCACCAAAAAAGAGAGAAATACAGTCTTTATTGAATTGTTTTACTTGCTGTCCGTACACTCCAAATCTCTCTCTACCCGTACAATGGGTTCAATCTCAAATAGAAAACTAAATCTCAAATAGAAAACTAAATCTCAACTTCCCCAACCTCTCCTGATCGATTAGAGGGATTAGTTGAGTGTTTTTTTACATTAAACCCTTAACTTCCCTCCCAAACGGCTAACTAGCCGTTATGTTTTAAATATTTGAAAATTTAAACTATGAAAATGCTTTTAAAACCTTATTCATTGGAAACTAAGAACTCCAAAGGTTTGCCAACACCTAGGAGACTTAATTTCAACACTCCTACAACCTTAAACTACCCTAAGACATCCTTGGACACTAATGGTCCATTTTACAATCATTTGATCCTTTCAAGGATATAAATTGAGTCCTTACATTGCAATGTCATTTCATGACATTAAAACATAATAGGTTCCAATAACTTGTAGTTAAGGTGAGTAATCCCCTTTTTCCTCTGGTTCTCCCTGAAGGTCTTCAAAGTCTTCATGATTGTACTAGTTGTCTTCATAGTGTTCTCAATGATCCTTGGTGCCCCTGCACCAATCCTCTTAATGATTTTCATCAAGCTCTTGTTGCTTGATTCAGCTTGTCCATTTCCCTGTGGATGATAAGGTGATGAATGTGACATCTGGATGCCATATTTATTGCAAAATTCTTTATATTCCTCAGATCTGAAACACATTGCATTATCTGAGACTATTCTCTCTAGGCACCCAAATCTTGTTATTATACGTTCCATCAGAAAATCAGTGACAACCTTACTTGTAGCCTTTTTAGTTGGAATTGCTTCAACCCATTTTGTAAAGTAATCAGTTGCCACTAGAATCCAAGCATGACCACCACTTGATTTACACACTATTTCTCCAATAAAATCAATACCCCATTGTTGAAAAGGGACTTGCACGTCAACTGGTCTTAAAGGTAAATTCCTTGAGAATTTCAATTTCCCAACAAATCTTTGGCAAGCATCACACATTTTCACAAATAAGTGTACATCCTTAAACAATGTTGGCCACCAAAACTCAGCTCCCAGTATCTTATGTGCAGTAGTTTTAGCCATATAATGTCCTCCACATACTCCACTATGCATCTCTGACAATAGCTTACTAGCTTGATCCTGGTCCACACATTTTATCATCACACCATCCAGATTTCTCCAATAAAGTTTGCCATCTACTATAGCATATTTGATAGCCTGCAATTGTAATGTTCTCTTCTGGTTATCACTCATATTTTGTGGACACTGCATGCTTTGTAAGTAGTATACTATGTCCCTGTACCATTCATAGATATCCATATGACAGATGTAAGGTTTGTACTCTTCCTCTAAGAGATTTATTTGATTTGCATCCAAATTACTTTGAGCCATTTGTTTGGCCAACCCTTGTCCTCTTACTAACTTAGTAATCTGAATTTCAATATTAAACTCTTGGATTCTGTTTATCCATCTACATCTTCCTGAGGCTTCTTGCTAAGTGAAAAAATCCTTTACTACAGCACTTGGTACATAAGCAATAATTGTTGCTCCTACCAGATAACATCTGAAAGATTTAACAGCTTTCACCAGTGCATAGGCCTGCTTTTCACTAATTTCATATTTCAACTCTGCAGCTTGCAGTAATTTACTAAAATATGCAATGGGTTGTTCAAAAACCTCTGAGTTCTTTTGCAACAAAAATGTTGCAATGGTGTGGTAAGATGCAAATGAAAATATTTGCATGGGTATATTGTAATCAGGCGTTCTCAATACTGGAGCATCTTTAATAGCTTGTTTGATCTCTTGAAAAGCCTCTGATGGTTCTCCTTCCCAATCTATTTTTGCACCTTTCTTCATCATTCTGGATATTGGTCTACTGATTTCAGCAAAAATTGTCACAAACCTCCTCAAGAAGTTCACTTGCCCAAAGAAAGACTGTATTCCTTTAACATCTCTGGATTGAGGGACCTTATCAATTGCTGCCACCCTCTCAAGTTCAATCCTTACACTATCCTTTGATACTATGTCACCTAGTAGCTTACCTTCAATCACTCTGAATGCACATTTCTTTGGGTTGAGGGATACTCCATACTCCAATGCTCTCTGAAAAATCCTTTCCAAATGTTTACAATGTTCTTCCTCTTTCTTAGAGTATGCAGTCAGATCATCTTGGTATATTACAAGAAACACATTGATAAAATCAGAGAATGCAACATACATTGCTCTTTGGAATGTTTCCCTTGCATTAGTGAGTCCAAATGGCATCCTTACATACACATGTCCCCCAAGGTGTGGTAAATGTTGTCTTGTATTGTTCTGACTCTTTGACTTTTACCTGGTTATATCCTGAAAATCCATCCATCATGGACATAAGCTCACACCCTGTGACTCTTTGCAACATAGCCTCCATGTTTGGGAGTGCATAGTTGTCCTTTAATGAGGATATATTCAAATTCCTGAAGTCAACACATAATCTAATATCTCCATTCTTTTTCCTTACAAGTACTAGATTAGACACCCATGAAGAATGTCTGATGGGTTTGATAATACCAGCGTCCCTCAACTTTACAAGCTCCTGCATTTTGGGTGCCAAAGTTGGATTGATTGGCCTTTGCTTTTGTCTAAAAGGCTTGGCACTTTCACTTAATGGAATCTCATGCTGAAATAAATCTTCTCTATAAGCTTTCAGGTCATCATAAGACCAAGCAAAAACATGCTTGTATTTTCTCAGCAAATTGATCAGCGTTTCCCTTACTTTAGGTGACATCCTTTTACCAATATACACCTTTTTTGGTGTCTCTTCACTTCCAAGATTTATTTCCTCTAAACCCTCAGGACATGCAGCAATAATTGCAGCCTTTGCCTTATCCTGACCATCAAATACCCTTTCTAGAACAACCAGACCTTTGGGAACCCTATTTGTCTTCAATTGGATTACCTTATTCCCAAAAATTGTTTCCTTTCCATCCACTGTTTCTACAAAAGCATTGCAATCAATCTCCTGACCATCATATTCATCTGCACACTCCAAAAATCTCAAAATATCATCATCATCATTGAAAACCTGTCACTTCTCAATGTTGTCAGGAACTAATGGTCTTGCTTGGACCTCCACTTTTGAAATTCCAGCAAAAGTAATATCTTCTAGCCTTAAAGCAATATTAGCTAGCAAATCAGCCATTTCATTTTGGCTCCTTTCCATCCAGTCAATCCCAAATACATCAAAATTCTCAATCTCATACCATACTACATTTCTGTAATGTTTCAATCTTTTATTCTTTGATGCATATTTTGATCTTACTTGGGATGTGACCAACTCTTAATCTCCAATAACCCTGAGATTCTTTATACCATGTTTCCCTGCAATTCTCAACCCCAATAGTAATGCTTCATACTCTGCTATATTATTTGTACATGTAAAAGACAGGGTAAAAGAAAATTTAAATGTTTTTCCATGGGGTGATATTAATAATATTCTTGCCCCTGAGCCTTCTTTTGAACAAGCTCCATCAAAATACATAGTCCAGAGGCTCTTGTCATCTGATAACTTTTCCATTTCTTCATTTATCGGTGCAAGATGATCCTTCTCTTCTCTCGGAAAATCTTCAATCCTGAATGCATTTATATCAGTGTCAATAAAACAAGTCATGTTTTCATCTGGGTCTTGTTCTATCATATATGACACTCTTGGCTCTCTTTCAACCTTGACGTGTTGACCATCAATGCAAAAAGTTCCATAAGATGAATCACATTGCAAACTTCCTCCCATAGAAGCACTCCATTTTCTTGATAATGACATTCCATAATGAGGACGAATATCTACAACTAGAACATTCATAGTTAGATCCCTATCAGGGAATGTTGCAACTTATAAGGCAATGACCTTATAGTACCTATTACAGGCACCTCTCTTGAGTCTAGAGCACAACATCTACCCTGGGTAGTATCAACCATAGTCGAAAATCGAGAGATTATATCGCGTATATTGCGATATATCGCGCGACACAGAGGGAAAAGATATAATCGCCAAAAATATCGCGGTTGATATTTTATTTTTCGCGCGGAATTTTTAAGGTAAAATATCGCGAAAAAAATCGCGATATATCTACAAAAAAATCGGCGACTACTCAACAGATTGTAAACGCATGAAATTTCGTGTTTATTAAACGCGACTGCCGTGGACTAGAAAACGCGACAGACGAACGCCATTCACAGTGGCACAGTGCTGTTCACGAACGCCATTCACGAGTATTGTTCATTCACATTGTTTGAAACTTTGTTAAACTAGTGGACATCCGAAATTAAAGTTTACACATTCATTCTAAATCAACGTGAAAACATCTATAGCTGCAAAATAGTTATGTAAAATTTAAATATTATTGTGATGTTAAATAATTAAAGTCGGTTGAGCTTTCAAGGGCGCTGCCCCTCGACCCCACCCTGTACTGCGACTGGGAGCGCACAAGGGGCGTTGTCCCTTGACCCCATCTTGGGGGCTTTGCCCCCAAACCCCCATTTAATAATTTGGGGTGGAAACTACGTCGATAAAAGGGGGAAAATTAACCTTGGAGTCTTATTAGGCTCCATATAGAAGATGATGATGATGAAGAAGAACTAGAAGACTATCAATAAATTATTAATCCATTAGTTGAACTTCAAACAATGATACTTGCACTTCAAACAATGATACAATGATACTTGAACAATGATTTATATATGATGAAAATTTTAAATCAGTATGTTATTATGTTCTACAAATTTGGTGCATGTGTTTTTTTAAGAATATTTTAAGAAATTATATATTTTCGAATGTTCGATAAAAGTTCTGATTTATTGCCGATATTTCTGCCGAGTTTTTGCCAAGACCGAGATTTTCAAAAAATTTGGGTCCGCTGAGTTTTTGCCAAGACCAAGATTTTCAACCTTGGTATCAACATTCAAACCTAGGGATTCTATTATCTTCATTGGCATCACAGTATTTGAGGCACCAGAATCTATCATACAATTCTTTAATGCCTTTCCATTAATGATAACACTTGAGAAGAAAGGATCAATACTCCCTAAGCATGTATTCACCATACTCTAAAGATATATTTGGGGAATGTGTGAAATGCTTTCCTCTAATTCTCCCTTTTTTATTTTTACTTCCCTCTCCCCTTATGTTGTGAGAATTACTTGTTTGCTCAATCTTAACAGATTGGACACTTTTAACCCAGGCTAGTGTCTTTTCTTTATGCTCATCAATTCTCATCATTTCTAATAAAGGAACCTTAACAGTAAGTTGAGAAAGCAATTGCAACGTGTCTATAGGCATGTAATCTGGTATTTCAAAAGACATACATGGCTTTTCTACACCTTTCTTTAATTTATTGCTTTCTTCCTTTTGTTTCTGCTTCAAATCCTCTCCACTAGGCCTAGCAGACATGTCATTTTCTCTTGCTTCCACCCTTGGTGAAGCAACATCCTTATTCGACTTTAAGACCTTAGCCCTTTTAGCCCATCCTTTACTTTTTACCTCTTTGACCTTGATTATGTCCTTTTCTTTATTCTTTGTTGTATCTTTTGGCTCTTTGATGAACATGCTAGCGGCCTTCCCTTGCTCTTCGCCCACTGTTCTATTTCTCAAGCGGTAAACACTCTTGACTTGAGAGACCATCGCAACAGTTATCTTAGCAATTTCTTCATCAAAAGGTCTTCTCAAAGACACTGAGTCTTTACTTTGTTCAGCATTGCAAAAATCACCATCAACATTGGACTTACCATTAGATAACACTTGTTGCCGATAAGACTCAACCTCGTGACTATGATGATTATCATCACAGTCCTGATAATCAACATCAAAAACATCATGTACTTCTTCAAAATAGGCATTAGTCATCAAACAATCATTATCATTATCTAAAACTATCCTATCTTCTTGTTCTACTTGTGCTTGTCCCTCAGCAGCAACCCATTGTGCAATAGCACAATAATTAGGTGAATGGGGTGATTGGCAAGCAATACACCAAGGAGTATCCTCATTTACATTTATAGTGTTCTTCTACAAAGGGTCGGGCGTTTCCTGAACTTGTTTATTCTTTTGTGGTTGTTGAACTGGCTTCCCATCCTTCCATTGTGTGTTATATGGATAATTTTGCAATCTTGGTTGCCTACTTAAATTGTTGAATGGAGGTTTGTCTTGTCAAAAACCCTTGTCATTCTTTACATTGCTGGTCTTTAAATCTTTTAAAGCACTCAACACTTTATCAAATTTATCATCCTCTTTTGATTTTGATTCAGCAAGCTTGTCTGGTTCATTCCTATTTCCTTTGTTGAAAAGTTTAGGATCTTCCCTTCTCCCCAACTTACCTGAAGCTCTTCTATTGCTCTCAATATTAATGACCATCCTAAAAGCATCACTCAGAGTATGAGGGTCTTTGTCTCTGAGTAAATAGGCCATCGTAGCATCAAATGCATTGAAATATGTTGTCAAGCATACATTTTCTTCTAATCTTAATACCTGAAACAATTTATACATTGCCTTTTGGAATCTGATGTTAAAATCAGTGGTAGCCTCATTTGGTGATTTCTTAATATTATTGAATTCATTCAACATAAAACTTGCATTAGTTTTATCACCATATTGTTCCTTAAAACATCTCTCAAATTCTTCCCATGAACCAATACTACCATTTGATAAACCCCTATACCAATCCCTGGCATCCTCGGTCAAAGATTGTACAAACAGTTTCATCACTACATCCTCATGTTCCACCTCATAATCATTCAACATATCAGTGAATGCTCTAAGATGTTCTTCACCTGTGATTGCATTATTTCCACTGAACTTTGTGATCTTATCTCTCAACTCATTTGGAACAAAGTTAGGCTGATCTGGGATACCATCAAAAAAATAGTTGTCTATATCTATCTAGTTGAACAGGTCTCCTTTGGAAATGCCCTCCAACAGCCTGGCCACTAGTACTTTCTCCAATGTTTGTCCCAAATTGTTGCCTATTTGATCCTTGTATTTGACCTACCATTTTAGGTACAACTTGGGATATTGCTGCAGCACCACCACCTTGAACACTTTGGACCAATGGAATGGTTGTAGCACTCACATTCTGTTGTATCTGAGGGGATGAATTGGATAAACCCAAAAAACTAGATGGGGCTACACTTGTAGAAGGGTTAATGTTTGCAGACTGCTTTAGAAAACCAATTTTGTCTCTCATTTCTACCATGGAAGCTTCCATCTCAGCCCTTTCTAATTCCTTGGCAAGAATTTCACCTTCTTTCCTTGTCCTCTCCAACTCAATATCAACTTGGGATAATCCCTGCGGAATGTGACCTTGATTTTTTTGTTCATTGATCTTTGTCCCAAACACCTTTTGTTTCCCTTTATCTAAAGCAGGCTTTAACATTGGTTGATCTTAGGCTTTTCAACCTTTGAAAGGATTTCTGCCACAACAGGACCCTCCTCAACTGGTTTAGATTTTTCATAGTTCATTTCTTTAAGGGAAACCAACTTTCTTCTCAGGCTCTCCCTTTCTATCACAACATTCATAACCTCAGACTCCATTTCCTTTTCCTTTTTCTTTCTCAACTCAGTTTGTTCATGGATCTTCTTTCTAAGGTTATCTATGTCTCCAAAGATGTCCTCTGGATCTAGCAATGTTATCTCAGACCCAGAAGTATTACCAAGTTCAATCAGATCTATATTTTCTTGTTCCTAAACAGCCACAAAAGGAGACTCTTCTGTAAAACCAAAAAAGGAGGTACACCAACTGTGCTTTGGTGACTTCTACTTCTATTCCGGCCTCTTTTCTTATCAGAATACTGAACTTGAGTTACTTCATTACTATGATGTAGTACTTCCTCTTGAACAGGTGTTTTAAATAATGCATCAAAAAATCCCGTACTATCTGATTCAAAACTTTTAGAAGATGTTTCTGAACTTTCAAGAACAGGTTTCATAAGACACTTACTTGCATTTTTACTCTTAGGTTTCCATGATGCGGAAGCATTACTGATTTCTTCATTTCCCCTTGTCCAACTTCTCCTTGGACCCATAGGAAGATCACCCTCCAATTTCTCTTTTGGATGCTAATTCAAGAAAGCTCTAGTATTCTTTGCTTTACTCATAATGAGATACTCCTCCAAATCCTATCAGAAATGTTTAAATATACACGCACTAGCGCAAAGATCTCACAGTCGACACCCAATTAATTGGCAAAACAAATATTTGCAAGATATTTGATAATCTTCACAGGATGTATGCAATTTTCATACTAACTGAAAATGCCTTCTCACAAATAAGCCTTGAATACCAATGTTACTTATGGAAATCATGGACAACAAACACAAAAACCACGAGCTCAACCCTCAAATCATAGAAAAAGATGGAAACTCTATGCAACTTCACAATGGACAACAGTACTGACAATAATTTTGCAAGTCGCCATCTTCTTGGTTACCCAAAAAGGTTTTACGCTACTAAGAGCTACCAGTACACTCTTCACCAAATTCTATAGAGAAGTCAACCCTAATAGTTAAACTTCCTAACAGGACTGGACCAACTAACAGGGATACTAAACTATCCTTCTACACTTAGGGTTCTGCAAGACCCAGGGGGAAATTACCTCAATCCACTCACAACCTTTGCACCCAACTTGTGAAATGAATAAAACTAACAGAAATCTCACATAAACTCAACAGAATTAGGAGAATGTTGCAGATTGGCTAAATCTTCAGTGATCCTCAACTAAATTAGAGCATGAGATGGGTATTACTGTAACACAACATAAAACAAAATGGTTTATAGAAATTTAATCAAATTTATAGCAAGGTTAGGTGATTTGAAACAGTATATGACTTAGTAAGACACCATAGCATTGATCAGTGCCTAATTTCACTGGGTATCGGAGTCATAAGCACATAAACTTCAGTATGATAGAATTACACTAAATAGCTTTCATATCTGAGAAAATAATGCCTTACGATATTCCTTAACATCAACCCTAACCCACACTTCTTATAAAGATCCTTACATAAACCTCATGAATCTGTAAATTAGTTCAAGCACTTAGTTGACCCTAAGATCAAAGCATGAAATAAACTCACATACATCATAACAATGCAATGAAATGGAAAGAAATCCTTGATTTCCCTTCACTCAAAACTCATAAAACTCATATACAGGAGAGAAATGGATCAGAAATTATATTTATTTGTTCTCCAAATGCTATCTTCAGTCATACATTCATTTACAATTTATAAACTCAAAACCTGTAACAATAAGACACATAATCCCTCAAAATTTGCTCAGTAATTGTATTACAAAATTTTCAATATCACCTAGACACTTGCTACTGGAACCTATCCTACCCAGAGAGTTCAGGACTAGAAATTTGAAACGCCCTAAAAACCGCTTTATAGGAACATGGGAGGAGCAATCAATGGCAACTCGCACCATACTGTTCATCCATCACTTCTGTCTTAACTACCAACTACCTCAAAAAGTTATGAGGTCTATGATCTTTTCTGGCAATGGAGCTACCACCCTGTTGCATCTTGACTTGCAATCAATTCCTTAGTGATATTGTCACTTCAAAGACATCTTGAAACCCACTCAACCTGTCCATCAAACTCTATCACCTAAAACTTTCACTGCAAAAGATTAAAATAATCTAATGCCATTACTCTGAATTCTTCTCAAGATGGTGGTCTGATCTGATCCTGCTGCACAATTCTCTGCAAATCATTTTTGTTAAACCTCGTCAACACGTCTCGGCTACATTAATGTAGACTCAAAAATCAATGTGATCTATCTACATTTATGCAACTAGACCCTACACCATCAATGGCAATCAGATCCTCAGGCGATGAGTCAAAAACCATATTTCTATCCAATAGTCATCTCGCACGCAGGCGACAAGCAACGCATCCAGTTATCCTTCTTAAAACTGATTTGAATTTTGGCCGTTGATCCTTATCAATTCTTTTAGCCTGCGACAAACCAAGACATGTGGAAACATCTCGCCAGCTCTCTAACCTTACAGCTTCCTTTCATTTATACCAGCAAGCCCGCGACTAGCTGATTAACCATAACACTCTGAGACATGTGGCGCTCAATCGCTAGCTCTCGGCCCAAAAGACGGTTCCCTACAACAGCTCGCGACCTGGAGACAACCCGTCAGAAGTTCAGTCGCGAGCTCTCCAACTAAAATATTTAATCCTTTAACTGTCGCGAGTTGGAGACAACCCTAACTCCTTGCAACGTGGCAACACCCATCGAGCAAGAACAACCATAGAACAAGACATATCTTATAAGCCAAGGCTCCAAGTTAATCAAAGACAATGTAAATAGGCCACTGGGACCCACTTGTCTAGTACATCTAATAAAATCAACTATCGAACAACTCAGCCAGCGAGATACAAGGCTTAAGTTACTCGAAAACAATACAGCTGTCAGGACCCACCAACTAGCGTCGAGTAAAAAGAGCTATCGAACAACTACAAGAAAGCTCGTTCGACAACGAAGTTCGGCAGATTCACAACGACTAGCCCTAGACACGTGGCATGTTGTCGCTTACTCTCCAACCCTAGAAGAATATTCTCTTTCATCTCGTGAGCTCACGACCACCGTTCATCTCCAACTCTCGGCCTATCCATGTGGCAGCATCTCGCGAACTCTCTGACTGCAACACTGACTGTCACAAACCTTGGCAACCTCGCAACCACTGACCTCAAGCCGTTAGTTGTCAGCTCATGACCTGAAACTGTTAACCTCCTTAACCGTCACGACCTCACGATAACACCACTCTCGAGCTCGCGGCTTGAAACCGCCAACCACTACCCAAACCGCCGACCTCACGACTAACCGCGCTCTCCAGCTTCGATTGTTGACCGCCTATTTACCTCACGAGTTCACGGAATCACGCCACCTGTCACTATCTAGTCGCTCGTGCCCACAAAATACAAGTTGCCGCTAAATTGTCCACCATCACGCGCGAGACTCGAGCCAAAAGGCACCTGCCTTTTTGGCACTTCATATGTGTGTTGTATAAAAATAATAAGTAACTCCGCGACACGGCCAATGTGGGGTAAACCCAACTCATAAACCCTTGCCCTTCTCACATCGATGGTGAAGATTGGCATTGCATACGCTAATTACATTTGCTTGAATCTCTTCTAGCAGATCTTCTACCCAAAATATTAAGACCACGCGATCATTAGGCATTTTGATTCCTGCAGCCTGCTTGCCTTGTCTAATTTCAAATATTGCAACCTCAAATTCCTTCAGAATTTGCAGGTGCCACCAGAACCTTTGAACTACGGGGTTCAATCAGAAGGTTCAAAATTACAGACTTGACCTTTCAATCATTCTCCTTCATTAATCATTTTGCCTTTTTCATTCTCATGCGCGATGAACATTGAACTTTGAACCAAAAATAAGTACAATGGTTCAAGTTCAATATATGCCAACCTACTTTGCACTTTCCAAATTTACACTTAGTAGAGGTTCAAGTTCAATGAACATTGAACCGTCGAACCTTTGAACTTTTGAGCCTTTGAACTTTTGAACCTTTGAACTTTGGGGTTCAAACCAAAGGTTCAAAATTATGTACTAAGGCAAACATAAAGACTATAGTCATGAGATTTTTCAATAACAAAACTATGACTTGGGGAAGTTAAAACTTTTTAAAATTTCCAAGTTCAAAAACTGGGGTAACAAATGGGAGTAGCCATGATTGATCCACCCTCTGGGAGTAGCCATGGTGGATGTCATGAGAGAATCCATGACAATGCACTTCTGTTCATTCACCCTCTGAGAGTAGCCATGGTGAACGTCATGATGAGATGATGACATCACGTTGAGTGATTCCGTGATGAGCACTTGTGTTCATTTGCATTTCCATTCATGGGAGTAGCCTTGATGGACCCACCCTCCTAGGAGTAGCCATGGTGGATATCACTACTTAACTCAGATATCGAGAAGGATTCCTCCCTAGCTAAGAGGGTGTGTTAATGTTATTGTAGCTATGGTCGGATTCCTTCAGGCTGACATAGATAACATAAAGGTTGTGATAATATAATTATTGTGATAATATAATTATATTGATAATATAATAATTATATTATAATATAGTTATATTGATAATAAATTATATGATATATAATTATATATTAATCATGTGGGTTATAATTATAATATTAATTATATATTAATATAATTTATGAGACATTTATACAATTAATTGGGCCAACTTGGAAGAGTGGTGACCCTTGGTGAAAGGGCACCACCAATAGATATAAAGAGATTAAATCGTCCTCTCTTGGCAACCAATACACACACAATACTACAACATATCAAATAATAAGTTAATTTGCAGTGTTCGAGGGAGATGATAGTTGTTCGTCTATGGTTGGGAGGACAATTTCATTGCCCGTCGTTAAACGAGCACACCAAAAACAACACAAATTTCATTGTTTACGTACCCAATTCGAAACTCGATGATTATGTTACCTACTACCTGTCGTCATTTTTGTGTTGAGTCAAGTTCATAATAATAGTCGATCCCAGACAAGGGGTGAGATTCTCATGTCAAAGTCCAATTTTTCAAACTACCGCATTCTTGTGTCATCTCCCCTTCTTCAACTATGGAAATACTTTTATTTTAAGTTGTCAAAAAATGAGCTTTAATTTTATACAAGGTAACTTATATTTTATTATTAAATCATAAAGTGCCTAAAAGTGAATTTATAAAGTGTTTCTAAAAGGAGGCTTAAGATATTATAAAAAATGTCACCAAGACAAAGGGGCGAATTGAGAAATGTTAATGTGAGTTTTGTTCCACTACATGCAGAATCAAATATCCAATGTTTCGAGATGAAACATCAATTACTCAATCCTCTCTTGATACAAGGTCATCTCTCATGCTAAGCTTGTAACATAAGATCATGAAATGACTTCAAGGTTCCTTTTATTGTGGACACTCGCTCAATGAAATAATGTGATTTGCTAGTAATCACTTAGGGGGACTTACGCTATTCATCCAATGGATATCAACTCTTGCACCTCTAATGATCTGGCTTCACAATGTGCAATGAAAATATACTTGATTTTTGCCTTTTCCAACTTTCAACTTCAACTTCAACTTAAACTTGCTAACTTAGGCTTGACTTCTACTCCTACTCCTAACTAGGAATGCAAGGAATCATGGATGGCTTAGATTCTACCAAGTGGAATCTTGTTAGCGACCTCAACTTCACCTAGTGCAAGCTTCTAAAGATCTCAAACGGTTTTCATATCAACACCTTCTCCTTAATCCAACTTGGAAGTACAAACTAAGGATCCAATGTCAATTGAACTTAATTGCAATGACTAGCTTACCACACAAGGCTTCCTCACAATCAGCAAGGAGGCTAGTGGCCTAGTATATTTGAGTCAAACAAACAAACATCCACAATTACTTTCATCCAACTAACTACTTCAACATGGAAATAAATCTACTCCAAGTAAGAGATTGAAGAAACCATGAAATACTCCAAACATCACATACATTCACCATGAAAATCAACAATGAAAGAAGGAATAATTTTGGTAGTATTATATCAACAATCTGATCAAGTCTTCCTTGGCTAACCTACTCTAACCTCCTACTAGCTTCTAGCTTCTACACACTTTCTCTCTCTAACTAGCTAACCAACTTTACCTTTACAAATGAGAAGGCCTTAGCCTTTTATAGATGTCCAATTACAACGAAGGGCCGAGATTCATTTGAAATCAAGGACCAAGATTAAATCCTAAAAACCCTAAGTAGGGTTGTCAAATTTACAACCAATTACATGAGGGCACCAAATCATGGGCCAATAAGAAAATTACAATGATTTCTCAACCAATGAGAAAGTAGGAGACTTGGCGCGCCATGATTGCTTGTGCTTGAAATCTGGAATTTTTTGATTGGAGAAGACACCTAATTGCCACCTCATCATCCTTATCATGAAGCTCTAATTGTGAAGAGAAAATAGCTCTTGATACTTAACATTTCTAATCTTCCATCTTTGTCCTTGGAAATCTTCTCCTTGCCATGATTTGGATTGGCATCCTCGAACTGGCATCTCTTTTAAACTTGATCTTGAATCCCAACTTGATCTCAATTCGAATAGCTTTGAAAACTTGTCCTTCGGAAACTTGGTGTGAACTTCCTTCCCACTTGTGATCTGGATCATTCCTTGCATTGATCCTCGAATTCTAATTTCTTGACTTGAATATCCATCTCATTTGGATTCCTCGAGCATGAGCTCGAAGTCTTCACTTGTTGGCGTGATGATGGAGTACATGCATTCCATCCTTTCTTTGATCTTCTAAGTTGTTCCCAGATTTGCTCTCCAAGGAAAATAGCTTCCCATGATTTCGTTGCCAAGAGTTCCAAGATTTGCTCTTCATTCAGCCCTTTCCTCTGTAACTTCCACCTTTCGCTTTGGTTGTCTTTCCTTGGAGTCTCGAACATCTCCCCTTTAGCGTGCAAAACATCAAGGAAACATGTCTTGGTTGTCTATGTTCAAGATGCCAAAAAACATTGAGAAATAAGGAATTAGGAAATAAAATCCCATAGATGAAGCTAATGAAGTTGGGTAAAACTTTCATTTCCAGAATTCCACATATTCCCTCTACCATGAATTACCTTATAAGATTCAAAGATTCAATCCATTAGCCATGATTATCAATTCTCACATTATGATAAGATTTCAAATTCTGATTATTTCCTTAACATCCCTAAGGATTGAAATTGGAGAAAGATTTATTGTGCATGAGGATGAATTCAAATTTAGGAAGGCAAACCTATGATCTTTCACTACCATAACATCCACCACTCATGTTTGCCTCTTGGGAAATTCTGATTTTAGCATACCTGTAGCTTTCAAGTGAGATCTTGGAATTGAAATGGAGGTCCACTTGCTACCTCCTGTCTAGGAAATCTTGTCAAATTATCCCTTCATTGAAGTGCAAGAGAGATGGACCTGAAGGAACCCCGCCTAGGCTTGATTTGCTTCCCAATCCAATTCTGTTATAATATTGATCCGCATTCAGTCTGGAGGAAATTCGCCTGCTGTTGGGTGTAGGAATGAATTGAAATCCCTCCATATATATGCT
Source organism: Thuja plicata (assembly GCA_018584345.1). Classification (NCBI taxonomy): domain Eukaryota; kingdom Viridiplantae; phylum Streptophyta; class Pinopsida; order Cupressales; family Cupressaceae; genus Thuja; species Thuja plicata. The sequence continues at coordinate 1,487,396 of MU226106.1, forward strand.
TTGCCATACCATTTCCCCATCAAAATGTTCAAATGATCAAACCATGAGCTATAATAAAATAAGATCTCAGAATTATGACAAGATTTTAAACTCTGATTATCCCTTAATTAAACATCCTTTAAAGATCCAAAACTTGAGAAAGGAAAACTAAGGAAGATGGGGCTTGGTCTCGCTTGGAAATCCAATCAAATCCGCCATCCTTACTACCCTTCTACAACTTGGAAAGAAAATCAGTCCTAATCAAACCTGGAACTTCCCCATAATTCTGAGATTTTGATGCTTGAAGTGAATGTCAGTCTGCTGCTTGTCAAGAAGATCATGCCAACTTCCTCTCACTTGGAATGCTAGGGAAATGGACAAAAGAACACCCTCTATGTCTGATTTCCTTCCTTCCTTAAGTCTGCTACAACTTTGATCTCTACTGCTGATTGGAGAAATTTGCATGCAATTTGGTGAAAAACGAATCAAGTCTTCCTCCCTTAAATATGCTTTGCATTCCCATTCCCCTAGGAGGCCGACTTGCACCATCATTGGATAATAAAATAAAACAAATTTCCTCCTAAGGCCGACTTACCTTTCATTAAATTAATTGTTTGCTTGCTTGGGGACGACTTGCATGGTTTAATTCTGGTTTTGTTTAAGGTGGCCGACCTGCATTGGGGGGGATAAGAGATGAGGGCGGAATTGTCCCATCCATGGGACAATTCCGCCCAAGGAGGACAAGGAAACATTCCTTACCTTGGACCGAAATCCACCTTCCAAAGCACCCAAACACTTCGCCAAGGCTAGCATGTGATGTCCCCAATTTTAGCAGGTATTGGCAGTGGCTTTGTCAACTCATTATCGCGACCCTCGTGAGTTGACGCCTGGTTTTGAGGGTCCCAATTGGCAGACTTGCTATTTCTAGTAAGTCTGGACTTACTATTTTTAGTAGGTCAGTTTGGTCAGTTTCTATTTCTGGCAGGGCAGTATCAGCAGTGGTCAGTGCTCCAGACTATATTCAGTTTGTGCAGTTCTTTGGCTGGGGACTTACTATTTTTAGTAAGTCTATTTTTGGCAGTGCAGTGGGTGGCTTTGGCAGTTAGTCGTCACCTGCAGCGGATATTGGATTTATTGCACGAGCTCATATTTAATAATTAATTATTTATTAATTAATAATTAAAGTCATATTGTTATAATACTTTGTTATAATAATGTTTTAGAAGTTGATAATTAAAAGAGCTGTGAACTAAAGCTCTTTTTGGGAAACTGTGGCCAAGGATGGGTTATAAATATGAGATCATTTCATTGGGATGGGCATTGGATTATTGATTAAACTTTTGACTTTGTGGCTCTGTGCCGGAATTTTGAATTGTGCCCTTGCTGAAGTATAAGGGTTTCTGAGTTCTACATTCTTGCAAATGTGCTGAAGTAAACATTTGCTTCATCTCTTACTGTAATTCTGTAGCTAAGGAGATAAGTGGATTTATTTTGGAGATTTTATTCTGATGAGTTTGTTGATAATTAATTGGCACACTAAGAGTGCAATTAATTCTGGAATTGATTTGTCATTGAACTGAGACCTGCTTGAAGAGGTCGAATTAATTTCTGGAGTGGCGGATTTGTCTTGGAGGTCGATTTGAGAATATCTTGGCTGAGAATCGAATTGTTTACTGGAGGTTGTTTTGTGAATTCCAGAAGTTATAATTATTGTGCATTGAGTTTAGTCTGCCGTGAGTCTTATCCTAGCGGCAGAGATTGGTCTGATTGGTGACGGCATACCTGGGTTGGAAAACGACAGCACTCCTAATAACCGCATGGGCCATTTACCTTAGTTGTGATCTCCTGTCCTTGGTATCGCATGGGAGCTGCAAATCGCAGGAAGTCAACTACTTCCTGTCGGCTCTGGAGTCCAGACGTCTTGGCACATGGAAAAAATAAAGAGTTTCAGCAGCCGCCATTACCAGCTGACGTGGTTGCAGAAACTAATAACAGGTTCTTTATGCATTGGATTTTGTTGAAGCATTAATAAAGTTAGTCAATCTGAAATTTGTGTTTGAATAAATTTGTTGAATGTAATTTCCGAATTTCACCAAATAAGCATTTGAAATAACTGTGTATGGCTGGCTGAGAAATGTCAAATTGGATTTGAATATTTAAATAAAGGAGTTCTTGCTAGAAATTGTTATCTTTGTGCAAAATCAAATTGAATTATCAATAGAGCCAGGTTGGGCTCATTACATAGCATTTCAATCAAAATCATATGAAGGGGGGAGCGGAATTTCATGGGGTATAGGACAACCAACTCCATGGCGGAATTGTCCTATCCATGGGACAATTCCGCCCAAGGAGGGTAAGATAATGTCACCGAAACAACATCCCCTTTCTTCAAAATCGCTCTAACTTCTTCAAAGAACATCCTTCATTGCCCAAGGAAGACAACTAGCATGAAAAAGAGGGGGCGGAAATTTGTGGTCTATAGGACAAACCCCCGCCCTGTAAGAGGTCGGAATCCGCCCTGGCATGGGACAAAGTAGATTTGCACTTCTATACTTAGCCAATTTTTTAGTTCAGGAGCGGGAGAATTTATACAAATATAACATTTAAGTATAAGAAAAATTTCTTATACTTTAAGTTATATTTGTATAAATACCTTTCAGGATGTTTGAGATAGGTTTCAGCTTCATAGGAGTTAAGGTGCAGATTCTAGATTTTGGAGGTTTTTTAAATATTTCAGGACTTGCCAAATTTCAGGATTCAACGCGCCTTCAGCAAAGCTACCTTCCACAATCTATCTCGGCTTTCTAAGATCAAATTGAAGTTGGAACAAGGATTCTCAAAGGGTTTAAACTTGTTTCATCGCAAATCCTTTGGTTTTGATCCCATATTCGCGAAAGATTTAGCACAACTCTCGCCCATGTTCCAGACCGACTTGACTTGCCAGCAGACCAAAATTGCCAAAACCAACTCTCGAACTTCACTTGCCAGACCAAGGGGCTTGAAAACTGCCACCAACAAAGACAACCTAAGACCACTATTCCTACCGCTTGCAAAAGAGGGGGGTCCCCATTTGCAATGGGGTGATGGTGTGAAAACCTCACAACAAGAAATTCTTGGGACTTCCTGGGGAGGCTAAAAATGCAAATAGAGGATTGTAAGAGGAGTTGGACTTGACGAAATCAAGCCATTGCTTGTTGCCAAAAACCCCCTTTTTTGAAGATTGGGCATCTAATATTCATCTTTTAGCTAGAGGATAAAAATCTTCCTGGTAACGAAATTAGAAGACGAAAGCCCTCTTGATTTTCAAATTTGATTTGGACATGTGTCATGTCCCCACCAAAACAAACCACAAAACTGCACCTATAAATAATAAACCCTAGGCAACTGGATAGTTAGGGCCAACCAGGAACAAAGACATAAGAAAAAAATAATAATAATAACAAAAAAATAATAAAGTCAAGGAAATATCTGTTATGGCCGGCTTACTGAAGTACTTGCCTATCAAGAGGATTAGAATAAATCAAATATAAACAATTATCAGGCCCACTTTACTATTGGCTTATCAGATTGACTCCACTATTGGTGCCCAAGTTAATGGCATACATATATTAATATCAGCAATTATCAAGGAGCAGCGATTGGTATAAGTAAAAGCAGCGCTTATGTTAGGATAACGATTGTGCTTATTATTGATTAAAACAGATAAATAGCATCTGACTTAATGAATATTCAACGAGCAGTGATTATCGTAAGCACTAAGGCAACGATTTAATTTATGAAGGGACAGAAATGAACTTAGAAGGGACACCTCTTATGAAAGGGCATATTCTTAGTAAAGGTTGTGACCCTATATCTCCTCTTGAGGGCTAATATAAGGAAGAAGTTCGTTTGGAGAAAAGGCAGGGGCAGAGGAGGAGATTTGATATAAGTGATATGCATTCAACGAACAACCAGCAATCTTGTGATCTAGCAAGTGTTGCAGCATGCAATGTGATGATATTGTTTAATATATAATCCCTTAGGTATTTTGATATAGTTAATAATGAGAATTGCTAATCTGTCTAGATTCTTTAATTATTTATTTAATGTATTTGTTCTGTGGTAAACAATCATGTAGGGGTTAGCAAGCAAACCTGAGGATCAAGAAAAAAATTATATGCAAGAAATGTAAGAGGCCGCGCCAATTGGCCACTAAATTTTTACACTCCTATCACCCACTCTACAAAGGAATTTTGTCAAACAATTTGCACCATCACTGATTGTTTATGATATTTTGCAATTTGTCCGTAGGAGCATTTTGTCAATCATTTGTCATGAAGGTAGAGATGCAAAGTTTTAATCATTAGTGTGCACATTGCAGGTTTGCTTTCAAGTGTACTTAAGTTTGCCAAGTCTCAAGTACATTCACATTCATATATGTAAATTTCAACAAGTATAATCTGAACTGAGAACAATTTTATCATTAATTCTGCATTAAGTAAGAACGGTTGGATTGCAGAAATAGATTACAATGCTAACCTCTTATTTGCAGCAAACATTAAGCTTAACATACACAGATTCAATTAGCATCATCTCCAAAACTAGGAATTCCACTACATATTGTTAATGTTTGTAGCTTCAGTCGTATGATCACTAGAATACATATAATACATGTTGATTAATAATAATATAAAATATATGTTATATTATTATTAATCATATGAAATTTAATATTCAATATTAAATTATTATATTATTCTTAATTAATAATTGATCGATGAAACATTATAAGATTGATTAAATTATAATTAATGGGAAGAG
>MU226106.1:1493459-1510336 GCA_018584345.1 Thuja plicata
AAGAGTTATTGAAAGGTGACGATCTTACAATAACTTGACCTTCTATTGTGATAGACATCTTGTGATGGTTGAAACAGATCATAATAGATAGAACTTGTGGATAGAATCGTCGATTGAGGCAATCCACCTGGGAACTTGTGGATAGAATCGCCGACTGAGGCAATCCACATTAAAGCTCGTAAGTTTGTGGATAGAATCGCCGATGGAGGCAATCCACACGAGAGCTTGTGGATAGAATCGCCGATTGAGGCAATCCACCCGGGAACTTGTGGATAGAATTGCCGATGGAGGCAATCCACTCTAAAGCTCATGAGTTTGTGGATAGAATCGCCGATGGAGGCAATCCACCCGGGAACTTGTGGATAGAATCGTCGATTGAGGCAATCCACATTAAAGCTCGTGAGTTTGTGGATAGAATCGCCGATGGAGGCAATCCACACAAGAGCTTGAGGATAGAATCATCGATTGAGGCAATCCACCCTGGAACTTGTGGATAGAATCGCCGATGGAGGCAATGCACTCTAAAGCTCGTGAGTTTGTGGATAGAATCGCCGATGGAGCTAATCCACATGAGAGCTTGTGGATAGAATCACCGATGGAGGCAATCCACTCTAAATCTCGTGAGTTTGTGGATAGAATCGTCGTTGGAGGCAATCCACACGAGAGCTTATGGATAGAATCATCGATAGAGGCAATCCACTCTAAAGCTTGTGAGTTTGTGGATAGAATCGTCGATGGAGGCAATCCACACAAGAGCTTGTGGATAGAATTGTCGATGGAGGCAATCCACCTGAGAGCTTGTGAATAGAATCGGTGATGGAGGCAATCCACATCTTGAGACTATGTTTCTATTGATTACATCATGAGGATGATGCTTTTATTGCTTACATCATATGATTGATGTTATCAAGTGTCATATAAGTGTTGACATTGGATTGATTTATCCTCCCTAGCTAAGAGGGAGTGTTGATGTTTTGTATATCTATGGTGAGGATCATAAGTGTTGACACAGAAGACCACTACACATTCTGTTTGATCATCCTCCCTAGATAAGAGGGAGTGTTAATGTTTGTAGCTTCAGTCGTATGATCATTAGAATACATATAATACATGTTGATTAATAATAATATAATATATATGTTATATTATTACTAATCATATGAAATTTAATATTCAATATTAAATTATTATATTATTCTTAATTAATAATTGATTGATGAAACATTATAAAATAGATTAAATTATAATTAATGGGAAGAGGCATGTCCTTTCTTATAAATAATAATGAATAGACATGTCCCATGAAGGGACATGTCTCTCCTAGCCTCATTCCCAATATAAATGAAAGAGAGATTGTTGTATTTGGAAAATACATACAACATAGAGTAATATTACATTTGCAGCCATCCTAATAACTTCACACATATACTGGTTACATACTCAATCAGCAGCAATAGGAGCAAAATGAATCCAAACCTTTGGGTTCCAAACTACTGGGTTTTGTAGCAACAGAGATAAATATGCCCAGATTGCCTTAACACTTCAGGAGGGTGATTCTTTCTTGGCAATTAACAACCACTTCAAGGCAACACAAAGACTGATATATAACTCCAATTGAGTAGTGACTACCATCCAACAGCTCAGACATAGCTTGTTGACTGTAATATAACTGGAACAGTCATCAAGACAAATACAGTAATACTAACCTCTGCTGTAGCTTTCTGTGCATGTGCAACAATGGGAGATTGCCAAAATGGTGATTTTACATTCCCAAAAACCAAGACAAACCTGCAACTAGAACATCAACATACCTGCCTGAACACTGGACTCCACTCTTGAACTCCCAACACTTACCAAAAACCCTGTAGATGAATTCCCATCTACCAAATAAGCCCTAGATTGCAGCGATAAAAGACCAGAATTCTTCTATTGCAATGATAGTCTTCTAAAAAGCACCCAAACTTTATTATGATGCATTAAAATAACACCAATTTACATACAGAGGATAAACCATTACAGCCTGAAGTTTAAGGCAGACTTAACCGGCTACAACAATTACTTATGTCCAGCAAACAAGCTTCTTGTCAGCAACAGACGCCACGTCTAAACAAGAGGATCAACCCAGCAATAAAGATTGAGCAGTTGTTAACCTTCTACGTCCCCAAATAGACTCCATGACCTCTCTAAGAGCATACCCTTTATCTTAAATCTTCACAGCAACTCTTTTCTGTTTTTCACCTGCCACATCTCACACCATACTGTGCGATGATAATCGATCAAGGAAAAAAGATAATATCACCATCAAACAGAAGAACATCAATCATGTTACTTATTGGCTTTTTTCAGAGAATCGTGATTTCCCTTATACCTCCTCAACTACACCACTTAACATTTGTTTGCAAAATCTATCGACCCCTTCAATCTTTAACAATATTGGCAGCTACAAGAAATTTCGATCAAATACTTTAAAGCTTAATTAAAGGTTCCTTCGATGCCAATATATCCACGATGGCTCCTTTTCTTCAATTCAACCATGCTCACATCTTCTCATATTAAAATCGCCCAATATAATTCACAAACTATAATATGCAAGGTGACTAGGAGTGAGAAATTAGTTCATTCAAATCTCTAAATATGTGCTATGATTTAAATATTTGAATGTTTTGACTCATTTCTCAATGCTACACCAATCAATACTTGCCTCTAAATTAAATTTAATTAATTTCCAAAACTTCATTAGCGATTAAAAGCAAAAAGGGCTTTTTCTTATTTCCATTATAATATGACCTTCTAACTCCCATTAAGGCATCCAAGCAAAATAAAATAATAGCAATGTTCATACAAATTAGTCTCTATAAGAGACTTCGTCGAAATGGTCTTGACCTGTACATATCAGCAAATGACAACCAACAAGCTCCACATGGCATGCCATCATTTGTCAAACCCCATACAACTGCACATGTCTTTACTTGGCTGCGGAACCACACAAAACTTTTTCCTTTACTAACATTCTCGAACACATGTCAGCCCCTCGTGTCTTCACAAGGGGTTTGGAGGGATAGCCTTAACCGCTGCGAAGCAGCAATCAACAATTTATGTTACTTTCAACAGCCATTCACCAGATTGCATCTTTATCTTGTGAAGCCGCGAGATCAAACCTCAAGGACACATGTTAGCATCATGCCACCTTGGAGGGCTTCAACATGTTTTCATTCAGTGGACAAGTAACACTCTGACATCTGTCATCCTCATCTCTTATTTTTTATTCTTTCATGGTACATGTCTCAAAACCACACAGATCTGCAAGGACTTCAGACATAGTCATCGGCCCCCTACGATCATGCAGATGCATGACACCTGTCATTTTCTTCCATCACCGGGGCACGTGTCAAACTCTCACAGCCCAAATTGAGGACCCACATAACTGGTTGTGAAGCTGCGAACATAGTTTTCGTAACCTTCACATGACCTCATCGCATCTTCACATGTCAATTTAACTATTATTTTTAACCACTGCAAGGCTATGGAAACACTTCATTTAACTGTTCACAAACATCCTCGCAGCTCTGCAACCAAACTTGCCCTCTTTGACAAACCGTTGCGAGGCTGCAACAAAGAATTTTATTCATTTATTTGTCAACTCTTTCTTTCTGAAATGGACAAGTGGCGGCCATTCATGTCCTCGCATCTTGACAATTTCTAATATCATTCTTCTTGGCAAAGATGCAAGAGCCATTGATTCTTCCTTGTGGGGATAGATATGACACGTGGCATTCTCTTGCTAGTCCACAAGCAAATCATTAGCAGTTTCTTCCAAGCTGCGAAGTTGCGGCAACACTTTAATGTTACGTTCAAAAGACAAGACATTCGCAACCTCGCAAGGTTACTAAGCGGTTATCACAAACAGTTGCGAACCTGCAAAGAGACATTTTACTTAACTGTTAGCAATCATTCGCAGCTTCACAACACTAAATGTTACCTTCACGAGACAGTTGTGAAATCGCGGAGACGCTTAAGGGACAATTAACTGCACGTGCAACATACATGACTTAAAAGGGGTCATTCATTATGACTTAGGACAATGAAGAACATACAACCAAGGTATTTCCAGACCCTTAGAAAAAGATTTAGAACGAGGGAAACCACGTGGACTACTGGCCAAACCGATAACAATAAAAGGGGACGGTAAAACCTACGACCAGGGAGACATGAACAGAGCGACTTAAAACATGAAACTAGTGTTAATTTTCATACCAGAAATAAAAACAAGCATCAAAAACAAAAATACTAAACACAAGACACAGCAAATACCCTAGGAAAACCCTCCAACTTGAGGGAGAAAACCCAGCCACAATAATATCTCTTTATTAATGAATACACAGGAGTCTAATTTACAATTCACACAAACTAGGCCCTAACTGAAGCAATGATCATCACACCTACGTATTTGCAGACAATAATGAATATTGTATTCATACGATCGCCCAAGCAAAGAATATAAAACTGTAATATGAAAAATGTGAATTCCACCTAGATGTATGAACTTGTCTTCCTAATGAAGAGTCGACCTATAACAAAGATAAATGTTGACGTTACAATTGAAGTGTTTGTCGTGACGTTACAAAGAGGGACTACGATATAGGATTTCCTGTCGCGACACCTGTGTTGATTCAACTTCAAGAGCATATGGCACAGCAACACATTACAAAGATGGCTTCAACAGTCATATATTTTATTGGAATTTTGGAGAGAAAGATATCTCCTGCAGCTATATCATCAACACTCCCTCTCAGCTAGGGAGGTATCTTTCCAGATATTCATGTCATGGAGTCTCTCAACATGACACCCACAATGGCTACACCCATTTGTGAAAAAAGATTTTTATCACAGAATCTCTCAACATGATAACATCATGGAGTTACTCAACATGACGTCCACCATGGCTACTCCCATGTGTAGAAAGAAGCATATACACAAGTGCTCAACACAGAGTCACTCAACGTGATGTCGTCATGGAGTCTCTCAACATGACGTCCACCATGGCTACTCCCATGAGTGGAAAGAGCAACATCTCTCAAAGGGCTTTCACCTCATATTTCTCTGTCTTAGAGAAATATGCATTTTAGCACATAGCAAGGATCACTGATGCTGAGACTCCCACTCAACAAGTGCAACATTCTCCACAACACCAAGCTTGTCTCAAAAATATGCAAATTTCACTCTGGAGAGAGGCTTGGTGAGAATGTCAGCTCTTTGTTCATCAGTGCAAACTGCAAATATACTTGAGTTGAATTGCTTTCCTCAGCACCATATCTCTGATGTAATGATATTTGATCTCCACATGTTTTGTTCTATCATGAAACACAGGATTGACAGAGAGCTTCACACAACTTTGATTATCACAATGAATCACAGTTGGCTCCAATGTTTGACCAAATAATCTAGCAAGAAGCTTTCGAAGCCACACTGCTTCTCGAGCTACTACACATGCTGAAATATGTTCAGCTTCTGCAGTGCTTTGAGCCACACATGAATGTTTCCTATTGCACCAAGAAATCATGGCAGACCCTAAGTTGAAGCAACATCCAGAGGTGCTTTTCCTATCAGTTACACTTCCGGCCCAATCAGAATTAGAATAACCTTGTAACTTTACATCTTCATCGAAAGTATATCTCAAGCCATATCCCACTGTGCCACGCAAGTATCTCAAGATATGCTTTGTTGCACTAGATGAAATTGTCTTGGCTCAAACATGAACTGACTGAGAGTGTTCACTACATAACAAATATCTGGTCTAGTATTGACTAGATACATCAATGATCCAATCAATTGTCTCTACATAGTGGGATTGACCAAATTTGAGTTAGCTGCAAAATCACTCAACTTCTTCAAATTTGTTTCCATAGGTGTAGACATGGACTTGCAATCCATCATCCCAAATCTCTTCAAGATATCTATGGTGTATTTCCCTTGACTAAGAATAATCTCATTGGGTCTTTGCCACACTTCTAGTCCTAGAAAGTAATGCATAAGACCGAGATCCTTCATCTCAAACTCGGAGGCTAAGTCTTTCTTGCATTTGACAATGAGACTATCTTCTCTAGTAAGAAATAAATCATCAACATAAAGAACCAATATTTAAGGCCTTACCATTAACTATCTTGAAGTAAAGATTTGAATCTGCATCATTCTTGGAGAATCCCAAGCTCATCAAGTATTGATCAATCCTTTCATACCATGCACGAGGTGCTTGTTTAAGGTCATACAATGCCTTCTTCAATCTACATACATGAGACTCCTTCCCATGAATCACAAAACCATCTGGTTGTTCGATGAACACTTCTTCTTCAATCACACCATTAAGAAATGCAGTCTTTACGTCCATTTGATGTAGCTTCCATCCTTTAGTTGATGCAATAGCAATAATAGTTTTGATAGATGTGTAACGAGCAACAAGAGCAAATGTCTCCTCATAATCTATTCCCTCCTTTTGAGAGAATCCTCTTGCCACAAATCTTGCTTTGTACTTCTCAATACTTCCATCAGCTGCATGTTTGATCTTGCAAAGCCACTTGGAAGACACAACTGATTTTTCTTTAGGCCTTGGTACAACATCCCAAACATAATTCTTGATGATGGACTGATATTCTTCAGTCATAGCATCTCTCCACACTTGCTGATTGGAAACCTCTTCAAAGCTAGAAGGCTCAAACTCAATGATGTCACTCATTAATGCCACATATCCTGGAAAATTTTGTGGTCTCTTGCTTTCTCTAAAGGTGCCACGAGGAGCTACATACTTTTCAGCCTCTTGCATAGTATGTCTAGCCCATAGAGGTCTCTTTCTATCTATAGAAATATTACTTGGCCCATCGGTTGGTTCTATGGGATCAGCTGGATCAATAGTCTCTTCTAATTCAATAGACTCCCTCTGAATCTCAGGAGAATGATCAGGAGAAATGTCCATATCCTGAGACGTCTCGTGATCTTCGTTGTCTATCTCCATGGAAAACCCTTTTGATCTTTTGAAGGCTACTTCCTCTTCGAAAGATACATCCCTACTGATCTCAATTTGTTTCTGCTCAAGAATGTAGATCTTGTAGGTCTTTGAAGACTCACTATAACCCACAAGTATTCATTTATTGTCTGATGGTTCTAGTTTAGATCTTTTATCTTTAGGCACATGAATATAAACAGGACAACCAAAAATTCTTAAATGACTAACCTCAAGTTTGACACCTGTGGAGGCCTCTTCAGGAGTCATATTTTTCAATATTTGATGAGGGCTTCGGTTTTGAACATACACAACAATTCTAGAAGCTTCCACCCAAAGAAAAGTTTGCAGATTTTGATCATGAATTATAGCTTTGGCTACCTCAACTATGGATCTATTCTTCCTTTCTGCAACTCCATTTTGTTGAGGGTTATATGGAGCACAAAACTCCCTCTTGACCCTGCCTCAATACAAAAATTTTGGAAACCTCTAGAAGTGTATTCTCCTCTATTATCATATCTCAAAACCTTGATCCTTTTCCCGGACATGTTTTCAACCTAAGCTGTGAATTCTTTGAATCTATAAAGTACTTCTTCAAACTCCTTAGATTTCAAGAAATAAATCCAAGTCTTTTGAGAATAGTCATCAATGAAAATCACATAATACCAAAATCCACTCAAAGATGCCACAAACATTGGTCCACATAAATCAGATCTAAAATTCCTTTTGATCTACTTTCACTACTGAGAAAAGAACCTTTAACATTCTTACCCAGTGCACATCTTTTACAAATGCCATCATGCTTCAGACTAAGCTTCGGTAATCCAAAAACCATTTTCTCCATGGATGGAAGAGCTCTAAAATGTATGTGAGCAAGTCTCCTCACTTGAATTGATGGAGACATGCAATAATGCTTGAGTTGGACAAATAGAAAGTCTGTATAGACTCTCTTGACGAACACCAATCACACAGGCAGATTTGATGTTGGAGTTCTTTGGCCAAGCAAGAACTTTCCCTTTAGAAAAAGCAACTTGGTACCCTTTGTCCTCCAATGTTGAAATTGAGACAAGATTTCTTTTGATTCCTAGAACAAACAAGACATCACTCAAATGAAGAGGGATATTGGAATCTAGATGAAGAGAGGTGGCCCCAGCACCTTTCACTGAATAACAAGCATCATCTTTGATTATCCTTGTAAGCTGGTTTCTCTTTCTACCAAGTCAGAAAGATGCTCTCGGTATCCTGTAATGTGACGAGAAGCACCACTATCAATCAACCATGTATTACTGTCAGTTGGAACATTACTTGAAAGAGCTAAGATGAATAGAAATCCCCCTGAGTTGTCATTAGATTCCTTTTGAGGTGACACCTCATCAACATTTGCAGTAGTAACATTGTTTTGATTTTTTTATACAATCTCGAGCATAGTGACCATACTTGTCACATCTAAAACATTGAATGTGAGAGAGATCCTTCTTCTTCTTTGGTTCAAGAGTTGAATCTGAATTTCTATCTCTATTCCTCTTGAAATTGTCTTTTCTTCATTCTCTTCCTTTCCTTCTGGACGTTTGAGCAGCAAGAACATGATTTTCTTCGTTATGAGAGCTTTGTCCATTTCCTCTTGCTGCCAACCTGAATTCCTCTTGAATGCAATCAGCTCTAAGATGATCAAACTTGGGTAATTCTGATCTTCCACAAATGCCTTGGATAAAGGACTCCCAAGACTGAGTAAGACCATTCATTGCTAATATAACTAAATCTCTATCTTCAACTACATCTCCAATGGCATATAGCTGATCTTTCAACTCAGTAATCTTCATGAAGTAGGAGATGACTAAATGTCCTTTAGCCATTTTTATATGATGGAGTTGTTGTCTTAAGGCAAGAGCTCTGTTGGTATTGTTGATCTCATACAGGCCTTGAAGAGTATAGAACATGACTTTCACTGACTTCATGTTGGATATAATCGGCACAACATGATCCTTCATAGAATCTATCAAGATCTTCCTAGCCTTAATGTCATTCTTCTTCCATTGAATTTTCTCAGCTTCATCAAATGGCTCGGGCACATCACTCTCCACAAAGTTTAGAAGATCATTATCTTCCAGTGCAATAAGAACTATGAATTTCCAAGAGGTGAAGTTCGATGCATCGTCAACCCTATCTTCAACCTTGAGTTCGTTCACCATCTTAGAAAGACTTACTTAGATGAGAAGAAGAGAAGAAGATTTTGCTGCTTAAACGACTATGATCTTGATCTTGCTTAAACCCGCTCTGATGCCATGTTAATTTTCATACTAGAAATAAAGACAAACAGCAAAAACAAAAATATTGAACACAAGACACAGCAAATGCCCTGGGAAACCCCTCCAACTTGAGGGAGAAAAACCCAGCCACAATAATATCTCTTTATTAATGAATACGCAAGAGTCTGATTTACAATTCACAAAAACTAGACCCAAGTTGAAGCAATGATCATCACACCTATGTATCTACAAACAATAATGAATATTGTATTCATACGATCACCCAAGCAAAGAATATAAACTGTAATATGAAAAATGTGAATTCCGCCTAGATGTATGAACTTGTCTTCCTCGTGAAGAGTCGAACTCTTCATTGTCTTGACAATGAAGAGTCAAGCTATAACAAAGATAACTGTTGATGTTACAATTGAAGTGTCTATCGTGACGTTACAAAGAGGGACTAAGATATAGAAATTCCTGTCGCGACGCCTGTGTTGATTCGACTTCAACAGCATATGGAACAGCGACACATTACAGAGATGGCTTCAACAGTCATATATTTAATTCAAATTTTGGAGAGAAAGATATCTCCTGCAGCTATATCATCAACAACTGGCTGAACAAGTCAACGGAAAATTAAAACGCAGGAACGGACTTAGGGCACAATGGCTAATTATATTCAAATTTTGCAAACCCTAGAACAACAAAATACACATTAAAGTAGTAAAAATCTCATAAGACAATGTGTATTTTGTGGATCCTAGAGAATCAGATGGCCTTAATGAATTACCCCCAGTTGTACTACCATCAAAGGAACCTGAGTTGGAGAGTGGTGATTATCTAAACAGCATCATAGCTGAAGACCTTGAGATGGATGATCAAAACATTCTAGAGTAGATGATAGGTTTCAGATTTTTCCTTACAGTTTTTTGTTTGCATATCAGCGATTCAATATCAAACTATATATTTTTGAATTTCAATATGTAATGATAATCTAATATGATCATATGCGATACTTAGAAATCAGATATGTAGTGCGAGTTTTAAACTATTTGACTCTATATGACACAATATTAAATGACATTACTATTAGTATTAGTGATTTGATATTTTGATTCAATGATTTTAATGTTCAAACTTAAACCTTTCCATTGTTCTCATTTTAAAAGCTCTATGTTATGATATTTCTTGGAAATTATTAAATTATATTGAAAAAAAATTGTCGTCTCCAAGTACCCCGTCTCCTATTTTTGAAAATTAGTCTTGCTTGTACCAGTACCTGTCTCCAAGTCTCCCCGTCTCCAGGTGACCTTGGTATTTGCATACACTTGTAAATTAGTTTAGTTAGTTGCTCTCTCCACATAAGAACAAATGCCGCTTTCTCTCATATCACTCTGAGTTTTTACCAACAAAAAAACTACTAAAAATTCTTGGAAATGTAAAAGAATTTTTTAGAGATCCCAGCAAACGGTATTAAGTTTACAAAAAGTTCCTGAAATATTGGCTCCAAAGCACAAAATTTCTGGAGAATGACTAAAACCTACTGAAAGCATTTCTGATTTTTCTTTGTGTACATACATCCAAGCAAAATCAGGTTGCATTTCTACTGAATAAGAGTTTGCAAATATTAACATTAGTTGATGTTACCAAGCCAAAGGAGTTGTGATATAATGATAAAAGGATGCACCCTTGAAGAGAGATGTCTAGCTTCAAATCTCAAACCGTTATTATACACATTAATATGGCTTATGCATGCTAAGTATTGAGTTATGGATAAGTGAGGTCGCTGTGTGATTTGATGTTTGATATTGCAGAGTATCAAATATGGGGTTTGTTAGGTTAACTCTTAGTTTGAAGCCTCGATAATTTATGTTGTAAGCACTGAGAATGGAGTACATTCTTAGTGTGCGACCGCTAATCAACCCTACCATGCACTAACCACGGCCCAACACCTACACCAAAATGGGAACCCATGGCCTGAATGCCGAACCCGAATCGGTCAAGTACATTGCTTATTTGACTGCATTCCAGCAGTGTGTTACTTCGAATGTTTATATATCCAGCAATTTACTTACACTTATATGAATACAAGGGCCAGAAATGTAATTCTATACAGGAATGGACTAAAATCATTTAAATGAAACGGAGAAAAGAACACCTTAAATCAGGCAGAGATATGTGTGGGTACAAAGCTTACCGTGGTAATCTTGTGTTGTGAATAGGCATTGATATTGACCACCTTGAACCCAGCTTTAAATTGACGTTGTTCTCCTAAACCCCGCAAACATACATATTTCCTAAGATTTGTGCCCTGTTTCTCTATACACAAGTATTCCCCTTCATTAATTCCGTTATCATGCAGATGCAAGTACTTCGTTGAATTTGATAACATCGCCTGATGAAATGGATGCTCTAAGAACAGACCCCCTAGTATCGTAGAACTGCGTGATATATCTTGCTTGTTCGGAGCCATGTCAAAACAACAGCGAGCAAATCTCACCCCACTCCATTGATTCTCAATAATCGCTTCGAAATTCGCAGTGCTGAACTAAGGTTATTTCATCTTTCAAAAACAAACTTAATATCAGAGGTCCCATGTCAATTATCTTTCCGGGGAGGTTATAAATTTTAAGGGGAGATAATCATCTCAATTATTATTATTCAAAAAAATAAAACTCTCAGAGCTCTTGATTCCTAATCAACAAGGGATCAACAAGCGTCATTTTCAGATATAGTACTTGCTTTTTGTACTATTTTGACAATAGTAAATTAGCAATTATATCTTAGTGTGCAATGGGCCGTCAAAAAGGTATAGAATGTCAATCAGTAAAAGAGTAAAAGTGTACAACTTAGGATTTGGACTTATAATAAAGGTGATATTGAGTGCCTAATCCAATCCAAGATATCAAATGGTCAAGATGTGTGAATCAATTTAGATAAAAATAGTCTATAATAAAATTGACTAAAAAATTTCTAAATACAAGTTAATTTAAATACCAAAAACAAATAAAACACAACTTTATATTTGCAAATGACACAGCAATTAGGTCCTTCTATGTCTAGCTTAAATTTAAGTGCCATTAAAATTGAAAATATAAACAAAATACAAATTCCAAAAAAGAACTTAAGTCCAACAATTGAAAAGAGAATTGTCCATATTATTATTAAAATATAATTTACACATACCTTAAAGCAAGAAAAACATATCATATAATATAGAAATACTATTATCTACAATAAATAGATATTATATATATTACGTAAACACTATGTAATATAATTTTTAATTTTAATACTATTATTTATTAAAAAATATTATGTATATAATTAGATTTCATATAGTATGTAATAATGAATATAATTATATCATATATTTTAAAATATTTACTAATATAATAGAGATAAATATTAATTATATAATATATTTAATAACTTAATTAGTATATTTAAATCTAATATATTTTGTATTATCTTCAAATTATAATCAATAAAAAAAGTACAATTATTTAAGTCAACATAATCTATTTAATTTATATATTAAATTGTATAATGTTAATATCAATTGTATACTTTATTAGATTTACATGTAGTTGAACATATTAATTTTAGATAGGAAATATATATATACTTTATCAAATTTTTAAGATAATAATCTTTAAAAAAAAAATGTTAGTAAAAGTTGTGGACTTAATAGAGTTGATTCCAAAGGATTAACAATTTTAGGAAGACAAAGTCTCGCCACCAAGAATTGTGTTCAATTTCTACCCTAAAAACACAGAACCATCTATCAAGCATTATAGGGAGTCGTGGAAAGAAAAATATGATACAATTGCATTTTCCCATGTTGCTTCTTCCTTCTTTAAGAGGATTTTTCTGAGTGAAATTGAAAGGGGTTTCTTAAGCAAGTTAAGAAACCATGGAAGAGTGTTAAATGAAAAATATTGTTGCTTGTTGTATTGGTCCAATTAAAAATAAAGTGATTTTAGTTTTGACTATAAAATATCTTTTTTGGGCTAAAAAGTGTGGTTTAATTGTGATAAGTGTATGCAAGGAAATAGTAGTAGCAAAAGGGAACACAATAAAGATTTAAAGCATTCACTATAATAATCAATACAACATATATGATAAGACAAAAGAAGAATTAAAAACCAAACAAGCCTAAGAATGTGCAAACCTTTCTTAAACCAAGCAAGTCCTCCTTGAAGTGTAGATTTGTCCAAGATGGTTTGGATGTGTGCTCATGTGTGCTCAAGCTTTAAAGGATTGGATTTTGGAAGGATCTTGGCATTATAAGATTGTGTTTGATAATTTTGTTCTTCAAATGGGCACGGTAATAATGCATAAAAGGTGGATGAAAATGAAGGAGTGAGGGGTTCAATTTATAGGCCAATGAGAGGTGAAATGAAGGGTCAAGATGTAAACTTGAGGAAGGGTGGAGATGCATTTGAGAGAGAGTACATGGATTGTGCTTTCTCAAATACCTCTCATTGTGACAAGTGTCACAAGGAGAGAGGTTTGGAAGAATGGAGGAATGTGACCATTTTGGGAGATGTGAGAGGGGACAAGAATTTAAGAGATGGATGGAGTGTGTAAGAGAAATATAAGAGCATTTAAGGAAGACTTAAATGCATATGGTTGGGGATTGGAGAGGATGTGACTTGGGTTGACTTTGAGGATGGCTTGGGGTTTCTTAATCCTTGGATTATGATTGTGCAAATATTTAGTGAGTGATTAGGCTTGGATTAAGGATGATTAGTAGGCAAGTGGAAGGATTAGGAGGATATAATGGGAGGAGAGAGAATGAGTGAAGGGTTTAATTAGTTAATTAAGGTCAATTAACTAATTAAGAGAGGTTAGTATGTGTGAATGGGTTGGCTTGAGCTAGGATCATTGGTCAAGTGGTTGGGGTAGGTTAGGATGCAAGGTTAATTGAGGGTTAAAGTTGGGAGTCATGTGTTCAAATAGATTAAATATGATTTATTTAATCACAAGTGGGACAATAGGATAAAGTGAATTAATTTAAATAGATAAGTATATTTATTTAAATTAATAGAGGAAGGGGGATTTAATTGATTATCAGACTATGGGTTGTCATTTAGATAATTAATTAGACTATAGTTAATTAATTGAATTAATTAACTAGGGGGATGACACAGATTAAATAAATGTAGGATATTTAATTATCAATGTTGTAGGAGAGAATTAAATAAGATTACTTATTATGTAATCGGATTTAGGTGTCTACATTTTGTTCCTTTTCGTCATAGTGTTAGAATAACACTATTTCAAAGATGTTTTAAAATAATAGACGACGTGAAGAAGTAACAGGCAACGGAATTGCCCCAGGCTAGGGAGAAGAGAGTTAGATTGGGTGATGCCCCCTCAAGAGGGCGACAGGGAAAGAAAAAGGGGCTCGGGCAGTCTCAAAAATAAAATAGGGCCGACAGGAAAGAAGCAGAAGGAGGGGTACCTGGGTAAATGAATGCGGTAAGGGCGGGAAATTAGGGGCTATCAAGAAATTGGAGAAAAACAGGGGGCTCGGGGGCTGAAAAGGCGTCAGGAGAGGGGCTATATAAGGTCTAAAGGGCTAAGAAATGGGTTAATTATGCATATTAAGCTTAGAAAATCTTTGTTTATTTTGAGCTCTGATATAGAACATAGCAATGGCAAACGAGGGATGATCAAGGCACCGAGAAGACATCGTGAGGAGCGTACGGCAGCACCGGGGTCCAAATAGATAGGTAGGATTGAAAAACTTGCCCAGTGGTTTCTGCATTTTCTTTATTTTTCAAGTTTTATATTGTTAGGTAGCAATCTCACAAGCGCGAGTTTGACGGGATCGCCCTCGGGTCCGGCAAGATCGCGATCCCGCGAGAAATGCATAGGGTCGGGGTCAAAAGGGGGGTGGCTAGGTTTTTTGGCAGGAATGCTAATGTGGGGTAGAGGGAGGGATATGTCAGAGGAATGCGATCACGCAGACAATTTCTTGCGGGATAACATTCCCAGACTAGAAAGCAAGGTTGGGGAAAAATTATGCGATCCCGCAAGGGATCGCGGGATAGGCTAGGGATTAGCGGAAATGCATTCCTGTGAGGATTTGGGATAGGGGTAGGTTAAGAAATCCCACACCTGCAAGATTACGAGGAGGGATTTGGTTGGCGAGAATGCTGTGAGGGATCATAGTTTGCGGGAATGCAAGGACTGGGTTTAAAGGGAGGGTTAAGATGGGAATGGAATAACAAGATGAGTGGGATGAGTTTCTAGGCTAAGAGAGGTGACAAAAGAATACATATATGACTTGATTTGGCAGATTACAGTGGTTCGTGGATTGATTGACCTCACGAGAGAGACATGTTGCAGTTCTACGGGCCACGAACCAGTTCACACCCATTGATTGGGTGTGGGTGGATGCGACGGGGCTGGGATATCTAATGTGGATGCCCCATAGAAGGGCATACATGATGATGGTTACAACACTCTACGAGCAATGGCACTTAGAGACTGCCACATTCCATCTCCCGATAGGGGATATGACCATCACATTGCAGGACGTTTATCAGATCTTATGGTTACCGATCTGGGGGACATAAGTGATTGTTGGGGATACTACCCAACAACATGCATTGACAACACTAGTGGGGTCGAGTGTCACACCCATCTTGTGACACGGGCAGCTGGCCCTAGATAGGCATTTTGATGCAGCGTCGGCCTTTAGGCGTGTATATTTTTATGTGTGCGGGTTAGTTTCAGGGTACATTGCCCCTTACATGGGAAGGACTAGCATGGCATTAGCGTTGATTCTGGTGATCATATGGTTCATGGATGGGGGTGTACCCATAACATCGGGCACCCTGATGCTAGCAGAGCTATACAGGGATCTCCACCAGATCGTATATCATGGTAAGGCGAGATAGGGTAGGAGCATAGGTTTCACCACCTTACTCCAGGTGTGGGGATGGGAGCACATTGCAGTGCTCAGGCTAGTAGGTAGGAGAGGGAGACACGCTGATCAGCCAATGGTCTACAGTTGGGGCTAGCCTTTGACATACCACAATGTGGATGACACCGACTACTGGAGAGAGGTGATAGATGGCAGTAGGGATGGCATCACTTAGAGGTCATACACGAGAGTGGGGCCCTGGATAGAGGATCGGATGTAGCTCCCTTATGTGATGACACATACATTCTTGATCACGAGGTGGGAGTACATTATTGAGCAATATCAGCTCGACAGAGTAGCACGACAGTTTAGGTACACCCAAGGGGTACTAGACACAGAGAGATGGTACTAGTGGGTCACCGAGAGAGGTCATCTGAGTTTGGGCCACCACTAGATAGGCAGGGGTTGATCGCACCATGGAGGGTTATTTAGCCTATACACTAGGATTGGCAGGGGGTCGACCGATGGAGGGAGTACTCAGGAGTATCGAGCCTGGTTTTGGAGGCCATGAGCTATAGGGAGGGTAGGCCTACCTCTAGAGGCGGAGAGAGTGAGGGCAACAGTAGCCCAGGTAGCAAGGAGGAGGGGAGCAGGGAGGAGAGTAGGAGGACAAGGAGCAGGTAGAGTAGCACGGGTGGGGAGACCACCCGCAGAATTGCCATAGAGATGAGCCACTGAGAGAGGAGGGAGGGGGATG
>MU226106.1:1532937-1558101 GCA_018584345.1 Thuja plicata
TGTTCTTATGTATGTTTATGTTTTATTTCCCTTGATTTGTCTTCCTTTGGGGGCATCTCGCAGTGGAAATGTAATCCGTAGAGTTGTTGATGTTTCCGTTAAAACCATTGCTCCTGTTAAAGTGTTAAGCAATGACTTTAATGTGGGGGCATACACTCTACTCACTTTTTGCACACACACACATTCAAAATAGTTTTCAAGATTTAAAACTTTTCCCTTTTGGATTAAAAGAAACTAATCCTTAAAGCATGGTCATTTTTACTTTTTAGGATCTCTTGATCCCTCTAGTTTAAATTTACATGGATCCCTTGATCCTGCTAGTTTTCAATTTACAATGATTTGATCCCTTTAAGAATGGATCTCCCTGATGGGTTGACTAGTGAGTAGCCACATTCACTAGGCAGTTCAATTCCATCTTTCCAGTTACGCCTTTTGTGTGGTTCACAATGAGACATAAGTTCTCATTGGGCGAGATAACCGCACCCTTTCTCTCTCTCTCCTTAACTAAGCGATGTCTCTCTTATCATGATCTTAGGGTGGATAAAGACTTAAGTCCCTTGGGGGCTTGAGGGTTTCTTTATCCCTTTTTGGTTATGATAAAGATTATCTTTTCAGTATATTCTCCTTTACCAAGAGTTTTTGTTGAGCTCATACTCTTGCTAAAGTGGGGGCTAAATGTATACTCAGAAAATGGAAGCACTTCCATTATAGACATGTTTAGCCTTCCAAGTAAGTGGTTTTGGGTCATGACAAGTGCCTTGAATGGGTTCCTAATCTTGACATGGCTTCCCCCCTGTTCTGTCCCTCTTTCCACTCCTGTTTAGCATGATTTCTACATTCTAAACTACAGATTGGTGATTCTGGGCTTCAGGGTTTAGGGTCGACCTTTTAGGTCTATGTCAACCTCAACCTTGACCTAGGTCAGGGTCGACCTCAACCCTGAACTAGGTCAAGGTTGACCTCAACCTTGACCCAGGGTTCAAATCTTGGGGTCTCACAGTTTTTGGAGGTCGGCCTTTGCAAAAAGTATTTCCCACTTCTGGGTCGGCTGTTTCGGGTTCTGAAGCATTGATTCCTAAATTATATTTAATATAGATCCTCTCCTAGGGGTAAAGGCTTTAATGGGAATTTAATCCTCCTATGTAGGCCTCCTTAGAAGATTTTTCCCTAATTTCATATAAAAGGGAAGCTTTCTCTCTCATTTTCTCTAAGTGATACTAAGTCCTCTATTGAAGCCTATGCATCCTTGAGAAAATGAGAAACATCATCAAGCAAGCAATCAAGCAAGATTTCAAGCAAGCATTCATGCATTAAAGTATCCATTTTCATGAAGGAGATCCATTGGAGGCCATTGAAGGATTTAAGCTACAAAGTGCTCTTTTGGTGATCTCTCCATCCACCTTCTTCCAAGCCAATTCCAAATTCAAGAACCCATTCAAGACTTGGTGTTGGAGATCTACAAAGCAAGAGATTGAAGACATCCTACCTTTCTACATTCCACATTTGAAGGCATACTTGTGGATTCAAGGATTCGAATCCACCACAAGAACTTTTTCAAGCAAGGTGAATTTATACATTTACTTCGTCCATTTTTGCAATTTCAATTACATATATTTGAGGTTAATTCCAAAAATGGGGTTTGAATAAGTCAAAACCCTCCCCCACAAAAAAAAATCCCCTTTTTCTTGCAGGTACAGGTTTAGAATAGTTGATTTGAGACCAGATCTGGATACCCTTTTCGGCTTTCTTTCAGATGGCGCGAATAGATTTTCTGTCGGACCTGTGCAGGTCAGGGTTGACATTATTGGATCAGGGTTGACATTTATGGGTCAAGGTCGACCTTTTTCATAAGACGACATCAGAATGGAAAAATATTTCTGGGTTTTGTTTGTCTCTGTGTTTCAGCTTGGGATCAACTGTCAGTTTTTCCAGAAATAGTCTACAGACCTCAGAAAACAACATTCTTTGAACTGCAATATTTCAAGGTTAGTGCATTTCTCCTATCTCTTCAATTACTATCATATATCATTTCTATACATATAATTAATAGAATTTAAGGTATCTCTCTTGTTATTCTCCTTTCCAAATAATTGATTCATTTGTGCATTAGCCCTTCCTTGGGGTTGATCAATTTGGATCTCTCATTTGTGCATTTGGGAATAAAAGAGAAACATCTTATCTTCTCCCTAATCAAAATTACAATATACAATCAATACCATTCAATTAAATATAAAGTAAAGGAAATCAACAATTAACAATTAAGCTACATCACACCATGATTTCATCCTTTACACCCGTTTATTTATTTGAATGTGCAATTAATATAGAAAGATTGATAACCTTAATTGAAATGAATAGGAGGAATG
Organism: Thuja plicata; assembly: GCA_018584345.1. Taxonomy (NCBI): domain Eukaryota; kingdom Viridiplantae; phylum Streptophyta; class Pinopsida; order Cupressales; family Cupressaceae; genus Thuja; species Thuja plicata. The sequence goes on from MU226106.1 coordinate 1,535,304, forward strand.
TACTAACCTTGAAATATTGCATATATGAAGAATGCTATTTTTTGAAGCCTATGTTGAGTTTCTGGAAAATCTAAGACCGGATCTAGAATAGAAATGCAGAGACGAACAAAACTCAAAAATCTTTTTTCGTTCTGACATAGTTCTAATTTGTACCCTCAATTCAATGTCACCATTGACCCAGAATTTCCGATTGCACCCTAGGGAAGAATCAACCTAAAAAGTCTCAGACTGAAATTCTATTTTCGGATCCTGAAAGTTTGTCAAAAAGGGTATCTGAATCTCTGTCCCGATTCATTGTTTTGAACCTGTACCTACAAGAAAAATAGTTTTTTGTTAGGGGGGGGGGGTTTTCCTTGGTCAAACCCTAGTTTTGGAATTAACCTTAAAGTATAATTGAAATTGCATAAGTAAAAACAAAGTAAATGCACAAAATCACCTTGCTTGTAGAAGTCCTTGTGGCGGATTCAAATCCATGAATCCACAAGTATGTATGCACCAAAAATAGATGTAGAATGTAGAGTATAGAATGTAGGATGTCTTCAATCAATTGCTTGTAGATCTTCAACACCAATCTTGAATGGGTTCTTGAATAGGAAGAGGCTTGGAGGTATGTGGATGGAGAAATATTCTACAAGAGGGCTCCATGGAGCTTGAATCCTTAAATGGCCACCAATGGATCTCCTTGATGAAAAATGAGTGCTTGAGAAGTGCTTGAGAATGGATGAATACTTGAATGGATACTTGGCTTGCTTCAAATCTTTCTTCTTCACCTTTTGATCTCACTCTTCAAGTCTTTGAATTGCTTATAGTTCATGTGGATGATGATGGTTGCTTGTGGTTAGATAAAATGAGAGGAGAAAGCTTCCTTTTATATGAAACTAGGGCACAATCCTCTAGAGAGGCTGACATAGGAGAATTAAATTCCAATTGGACCCATGCCCCTAGAAGAGGACCTATATTAAATATAATTTAAGATTTGTTGTCCCGAAGACTAAAACAGCCGACCCGGAAGCGGGAATTAACTTTTTCCAAAGACTGACATCCGGAAACCCTGAAATTCTGAAATTTGAATCCCGATCCTGGAAAAGGTCGATTTTGACCTAGGTCAAGGTCAAGGTCAACCTTGACCCAAAAAGGTCAACCTTGGACCTGAGGTCAAAGTCCCAGTTTTTTAGTCTTGGGTGCCAGAAATAGGTTGGAAAAAGTGGAAATGGGTCAGAACAGGGGGATAAAGCCATATCAAAGTTAGGAAACCATTCAAGGTGCTTGATGTGACCCCAAACCACTTAATCAGAAGGATAAACCAGTCTACAATGGAAGTGCTTCCATTTTTTGACTATACATTTAGCCCCCACTTTAGCAAGAGTATGGACTCAATACAAACTCTTGGTAAAGGAGATCATAAAGAATAAATAATCTTATTGGAATCATAAGGGACAAAGAAATCCTCAAGCCCCCAAGGGACTTAAGTCTTTATCAACCCTAAGATCATGATAAGAGAGACATCACCAGTTAAGGAGAAAGAGAGAGAGGGTATGGTTACCTCGCCCAATGAGAACTTATGTCCCATTGTGAACCACACAAGAAAAAAGTGTAACTGGAAAGATGGAGTTGAACCGCCTAGTGAATGTGGCTACTCACTAGTCAACCCATCAGGGAGATCCATTCTTAAGGACACCTTCCAACCTTAAGGGATCAAAACATTGTAATTTCAAACTGGAGGGATCAAGAGATCCATGTAAATTTAAACTAGAGGGATCAAGAGATCCTAAAAAGTAAAATATTCATGCTTTAAGGATTAGTCTTTAATCCATAAAGGGAAAAAGTTTTAAGTTTTGAAAATATTTTGAACGTGTGTGTGTGCAAAAATTGAGTAGAGTGTATGCCCCCACGTTAAAGTCATTGCTAACACTTTAACAGGAGCAATGACTTTGACGGAAACATAAACAACTCTACTAATTACATTTCCACTACAAGATGCCCACAAACAAAGACAAATCAAGGGAAATATCACATAAACATACAAAGAACACATAAGGGATCTACCTAATGTGGGGTCAGTATGATCATAAGATAACATATACATAAAGATATGATATTATTGTAAATGAATTGACATCATTCCCCAAAGAAAGTAGAACTACAATCACAATGGAGGAAAGAAAACTCAAGAGTTACGAAGAAGAGTATTTTTAGACCACAACATGGAGACCAAAAAGAGCCAGTGCTACCATGTTGGAGATCCAAGTGGAATACACAAGGAAAACATTTATGAATAATAGCACAAGTACAACATAAAATGAAAACACCATATAGAAGAATAGAGATACATATAGAGGAATTATACAACAGGTTTGATTCCTGTATCACCCTGTACCAACAAAGTAATAAGGGTCGTATAAAAGAGTCTAACAAACATTTAGAAAACACATTACGGAAGAAGCACAATACAACATGCAAACACAAAAAGGGATACCATGAAGGATAAGCCAATCAGACGCATCACCTACTCTCCTCATCTCAATTTATGTCATTTAGGGAAGGTGGACAACTCGCTAGAGGGACTATATCTAATACAGTAGGAATAATAGCCAGTTCCAAACAAGGATCCTCTTGAGAATCGTGTTGCTCGATATTAGGTGTAATTATAAATTGAGTTGAAAGCATATGAGGTAAGTTAGTATCAAGATCAATGCTCTCATATTCATCACTAAGATCAATAGGATCATCTAAAGTATCCTCCTCGTTGAGATTAATTAAAATAGGATCTAATATGCGAATAGGATCATCATACTCATTCATCTTAACATCATTATGAATATTAACTTATTCCAACACATCAGGCATAGGTTGGTTAAAAGAAGGTAAAGAATTTTGAAGAAGAGAAGCACGGGCCCTAGCATTAGCTCTATGCTTCTTACCACGTTCGTTAGTAGATTTATTAAGTTTTGATTTGTTTGACATATGTGGAGAACTAGGAGGAATAACCATTGATTCCTTCACAGGTTCTGTAGGAGTGTTGGTAAGATTCACAGTAGGCTGAGAAGCGACACTGGGAGGTTGAGTAGCAGTAATGGATAAAGGAGGTATAGAAGGAGTGGGAAAAAGACCACAGTTAAGATCTATCTGAGGCATGCTTAATTCAACAATATTGTGATGTTTATAGGCTTGATATGAATGAAAAAGGTTTTCAGGGCAAGCAGGACATGAATTAGGTAATGAAGGCCAAAATAAATCAAGAGTAGCACAATCTCTTGGCCTAGAAGGTTGATACAAACTATGATTAATCATTTTTACTTCTCCATTATGAATGAACTTAAGACATTTATGAATAGGAGAAGCAATAGCATGCATAGCAGTTATCCAAGGCATACCAAATTTGACTTGAAATTGATCAGATGTAGGAACAACAATGAATATAGAATCTACAAACTTGCCACAGAGTTCAACATGCAAGTTAATAGAACCAAGTGCAGGATAGAGAAAACAATTACAAGTTTGGATCCATGCATCCGATGGATCATAACAGTCACATTGTAGGTTTTTCATAAAAAGATTTTCCTAAGTAATAACATTTATTAAATATGTGGGATCAACAAGACAACCACGCGTAGTTATCTTAGCAATCCTAGCATAAATATAAAGGGGACCATCAGGAGCCTTAATAGTCTCAGAATCATCAAAGGTAATTGAAAGTTCCCGAGGTCCTTTATCCTTAATTTGTTTTTGAGGTTTAGATGGAACTTAAAGTTGAGGTGGAGGTGAAGGATCTTGAACAATAGGTTGAAATGAAACAACGCTCTCCACATGATTAACAATGTGATTAAGATCATCCATCTTCGAATCATAAACGATATCCATAGAAGATGGTTGAGCGATGATATTAGTATCATGTGTAGGTAGAGGTTTCGTATATATTTGAAGGTTTTGATTAGGAGGAGAGATAGATTTGTTCCCATTACCATCAAAATTATCAACAGATAAAGCATTAGAATCAACTAAGTCGTGAACCTTATGCTTTAGAGAATAACATCTTTCAGTATCATGGCCACTCTGGCGATGGTATTGGAAAAAACTTTAGAATCAAAGGATTTTGAAGCTATGGTAGTAGGAAGGAGAGGTAGAATAGGAGGAAAGGTAATCATATTATCACTTAACAACCTACTTATAATAGAATGTAAATATTCAGAGAGAGGAGTAAACGTACGATTCATACGAAAAGCAGTGGATGCAGAAGTGGCATTGTGGGATGCAACAACAACTTGATCAACAACTGCATTCATCTATTTATTAATATTGATATAGTTGTTAGGTTTTTGAAATTTATTAGGATTAGGAGCAGTGTCACTCTTATCAACTGGAACAGGAGCCATTGGAGTGTTGCTCTCAAATTGACTCACTTGTAATTGATAATGATGAAGTGCTGCACAAAGTTGTTGAAAAGGGGTAAATTCAGTAAGCAGAATCTTATCTCTAATATCCTTTTGTAAATTTGAAATAAAAATATGTTTAATATCAATATCAGGAACATGATAAGAAATCTGAGCATACAAATGCTTAAATCTACCAATGAAATCAGTCAATTTTTCCTTAATGTTTTGTTTACAATACATTAAATCAGTTAAGGAAACTTGTGGACCAATGTTATTTTGAAATTGTTGAATGAAGGTATTAGCAAGTTTAGGAAAAGAATCAATGGAATAAGGAGGTAAAGAACAATACCATTGCAAAGCCTTATCACGAAAATTTCTAACAAATAGTTTAGCTAAAATCCTATGGTCATTAGCATAATCACTACAAAGGATTTGAAATGTTTTAACATGAGTAACATGATCACCTTTACCATTGTATTTCTCAAGACGAGGCATATCATCTTGTTGAGGAATAGTAGCATGAATAATGTCTAAGGATAAAGGACCACCCATGTCACATGTAGGAATGGTAAACTTGGATTGAGTTAAGGATGCAAGTTGTTGTTGTAAAGATGACACAGTCTGAGCCAAACTAATAATTGTGGAATCGTTAGAAGACATAGGTGGCATAGAAACATTGGGAACACTAGGAAAAGTGTAGGAAGTGATAGAAATGGAAGACAGAACTGGTGGAAAATTTGGAACCACGGTTGGAAGGGGATTAGTATAAGTAAAAGGCACACTATGATATGAAGGTTGTGAGGTATGTACAGATACCAGTGGAACACTCACAGGAATAGATGAAATTGGGAGATATGTAGTCATAAAATGAGGACTATAAGTAGGAATTATAGGTAAAGGAACAAAAGAAGGTCCCTCACTAGTGATAGGAGGAGTAAATCCTAGATCTTGAGCTTCTTGTCCTAAAGGTTTAACATTCAAATGCACAATATGAGTGATACCACAGAAGAGATTAATACCTTGATCACTATCATGAAGGAATTTCTTAAGAGCCTCTATAGCTTGGATGGAATCTTGATTATGGTTTTCTTGAATAAGCCAATTTTCCATTTTATCAAGTTCGGTTGAAAGTTTTTGCACTTGTTCAGGAGGAACTCTTAAAGAATCATCCTCATCATGAGATGAGTGAGAAGAGTTATGTTCCATAGAAGGATTGGAATCATGAGAAATCAAATTGTCATCCAAGATCCTAAGGAAAGGAGAGGAAGACTCAGGATCAAAGGAACCCATAAGTCTATGACTTCTTCTAACTGAGATACTATAAGTAGGACTAGAGGTGGTAAAGCTCACACACCAATGCAATGTAAATGAACTAATTTAGGAAACATAATATTTTGGTTTTTAATTTTTGAAATGTAAATGAAAGAACATAAAAGAAAGCTTAATCTAATATGCATGCAATAACTAACATAAAAGATGTAAATCTAACACCAAAAAGAAAGAGTTTTCAATTGCAGGTTCACCAAAATGTAAGATAAGAAAATAGATATGATTTGATTTCAGTTTTTAGGGTTTGTTATTATCCTATCTTAAATTTAAAAGATTTGATTGATTTGATTGTTTATTGAAATGCAGGGGTAAATAACATGCTCTCCTTCTATCCTTAGATGTACAAATGAAAGATCCAATTTGATTAATCCAAAATGGAAGGATCAATGCATAAAATAATCCATCATTTGGAAATAAGCATAAAAAAGGAAGATCTTAAGTACCCGTTTATTTATTTGAATGTGCAATTAATATAGAAATATTGATAACCTTAATTGAAATGAATAGGAGGAATGTACTAACCTTGAAATATTGCAGATCTGAAGAATGCTATTTTCTGAAGCCTGTGTTGAGTTTCTGGAAAATCTGAGACCGGATCTAGAATAGAAATGCAGAGACAAACAAAACCCAGAAATCTTTTTCTGTTCTGACACAGTTCCAATTTGTACCCTCAAGTCAATGTCACCATTGAGCCAGAATTTTTGATTGCACCCTAGGGTAGAATCAACCTAAAAAGTCTCAGACTGAAATTCTATTTTCGGATCCCAAATTTTTTTTGAAAATGGTATTCAAATCTCTATCCTGATCTGCTATTCAAAACCTATACCTGCAAGAAAAATGGTTTGTTTGTTGGGGGGGAGGGGTTTGCCTTGGTCAAACCCCAGTTTTGGAATTAACCTTAAAGTATAATTTAAATTGCATAAGTAAAAACAAATTAAATGCACAAATTCACCTTGCTTATATAGGTCCTTGTGGCAGATTTGAATCTGTGAATCCACAAGTATGTATGCACCAAAAAGAGATGTAGAATGTAGAGTATAGAATATAGGATGTCTTCAATCAATTGCTTATAGATATTCAACACCAATCTAGAATGGGTTCTTGAATTGGAAGAGGCTTGGAGGTATGTGGATGGAGAAATCTTCAACAAGAGGGCTCCATGGAGCTTGAATCTTTCAATGGCCACCAATGGATCTCCTTGATGAAAAATGAGTGCTTGAGAAGTGCTTGAGAATGGATGAATGCTTCAATGGCTACTTGGATTTCTTCAAATCTTGCTTCTTCACCTTTGGATCTTACTCTTCAAGTCTTTGAATTGCTTATAGTTCATGTGGATAATGATGGTTGCTTGTGGTTAGAGAAAATGAGAGGAGAAAGCTTCCTTTTATATGAAACTAGGGCACAATCCTCTAGAGAGGCTGAAATAGGAGAATTAAATTCCAATTGGACCCATTCCTTTAGAAGAGGACCTATATTAAATATAATTTAAGATTTATTGTCCCGAAGACCGAAACAGCCGACCTTAAAGCGAGAATTAACTTTTTCCAAAGACTGACATCCGAAAACCCTAAAATTCTAAAATTTGAATCCCAGGCCTAGGAAGGGTCAATTGTGACCTAGGTCAAGGTCAAGGTCGACCTTGACCCAAAAAGGTCAACCTTGACCCTAAGGTCAAAGTCCCTATTTTTTGGTCTGGGGTGCCAGAAATAGGTTGGAAAAAGTGGAAATGGGGCAGAATAGGGGGATAAAACCATATCAAAGTCAGGAACCCATTCAAGGTGCTTGACATGACCCCCAACCACTTACTCGGAAGGCTAAACCAGTCTATAATGGAAGTGCTTCCATTTTCTAACTATACAGAGGGATGCTCTACGAATAAGGTTTTGGCATTGGTTATTTGTAAGGTGGGGGGTATTTTTAGAAAAGCGTGGATGTCATGGTACCATGGGGGCTAGGGACCAACCAAGATGTACACCATTTAAGAATTGACATTCTCATAAGAAAGAACATGGAGTTTCTCAACCAAGAATTCATTTGTCTTTCATCCCAAGGAATTTCTAGAAGGGATCTGATGGTGGCCATTACATCTGCTACCTTGTTTTGTAATCGAGGCACATGTGTGATTTGTAAGCTTATAAATTGCTCTTTCATTTTGTCTACTAATTCTTTGTAGGGTAGAAACTTATCATCTTTAGTCTGGAATTCATTTAGGACTTGCTTTATGATGAGTTGTGAATATCTAAATACTTGTAGTTCTATGATGTTCCATTGGATTGCCATTTTTAACCCAGAGATGAGCACTTCATACTTTGCAATGTTGTTGGTGCAAGGAAATCCTAATTTGAATGATTTAGGAATGTAGTCACCTTGAGGGGTGACAAAGAGGATTCCTGTCCTGATTTGTGAGCCGTATAATATCCATCAAAATAATTCTTCCAAGTATGTTGTTCTTCAACCATGCATAGGTGTTCATCCATAAATTCCATGACTCAGGGGTATGCATCTTTTAGTGGTTCTTTAGCCATCTGATCCACAATGACTTGTCCTTTGATTGTCTTCCTATCCATATATTGGATATTGAACTCACTAAGGAGCATTACCCATTTAGCCATGCGGCATGTGAGGGTAGTTATGGATAGTAGATACTTGAGAGGATCCACTTTGGAGATGATATTTATAGTATGACTAAGCATATAGTTTCAGAGTTTTTGAGTGGTGAAAACCATTGCCAAGCATGCCTTTTCCATAGGTGAGTAGTTAATCTCATACCCCACAAGTGTGCGGCTAATGTAGTATATATCTCTCTCCTTTCTGTTGTCATCGAGTTGAGAAAGAAGTGCCCCCAATGTTGTGGCAGTTGTAGATATGTACAAAATGAGCGGTCTTCCAGGAGTAGGTGGTACCAAAATGGGCAGATTTGCTATATATTCTTTGATATTTTCAAAACTTCTCTAACATAAGGGATACCATTTTAAACTGGTGTCCTTGTGTAATAGATGGGTGAATGGGTGACACTTGTCAGTAAGTTGTGAGATGAATCGATAGACAGATTGTAACTTTCCCTGGAGGCTATACAACTACTTGAGTGTTTTTTACGGAGGCATTTCCATTATGGCCTTGACTTTATTTGGATCAATCTCTATGCCTCGTATTGATACTATGAATCCCAGGATTTTTTTGGATGTAACTCTAAAAACACACTTCTTTGGTTAAGCTTTAAGCCATAATAATGGAGGCAATCAAATACACATTCCATCACATCTAGGTGATCTTCCCTTGTTCTTGATTTTTCTAGGATATCATCCCCATAATCTTCAAGGATATTTTGAATCATGTCATGGAAGATGATAGTTATGGCTCATTGATAGATGTGGCCCATGCGTTCTTCAAGCCAAAAGACATCATGTTGTAGTAGAAGGTACCTAGGGGGTTGTGAGTGTTGTCTTATGTTGATCTTCTTCTGCAATGTGTATCTGGTTATAGCTAGAGAAGTCATCCATGAGCGAAAGCATCTCATGTCCCATTGTGAGGTCAATGATTATGTCAATGTTGGGCAAGGGGAAATCATCTTTAGGGCATACCTTGTTAATGTCTCAAAAATTTGTGCATATTATGATTTCTCTGGTTGGCTTAGAAACAAGCCCCATATTGGAAATCCATTCTGAGTAATCAATAGCACATATGATCTTGGCCTGTAAGATTTTTTCCAATTCTTCTTTCACTAGTAAGGCCACCTTAGGGTGCATCTTGCGAAGCTTTTGCTTGACCGACTTGGCGTTTGGATCTACAACAAGATGATGCATGACTAGGTTTGGATCCAACCTAGGCATGTGAGAGTGAGACCATGAAAATTTAACTATAGCTTCTTGGATGAGTGTGGTGAGAGCTAGTTCTTCGGCCTCTAATAGTGATGCTGCTTTATAGGTAATACACGGGCATTCTTTCATTCCCAGATTGACGGGCTTAGTTTCTTCAATTAAAGTGGATGATTGTTCTAGCCTATAATCGTGAATGAGGGGAAGAGGAGAGTCTTCATCCTCTGGCACCTCAGAGAGGTTTTCACCAGGGGATACACCTTTTGTTTTTACTTTTTTGTAGTTAGATAGTGCCCAGAGGGATTTTCACAAGGAGACCCATATTTTTTTTTGGGTTTTTTTGGTTTTTTTTATGGCTAAAGATCTCCTCTTCCTCAAAATATGCCTTTAGATCCAATTTGTAGACATGTGTTGAGTTACACCCCCAATCTTATTGTTGTTCTATTACCCCCATGAATCTTAGGAGCGCGTCCTCACTTTGGAACTCATTGATATGTGCAACGCTTAGTTGGTCCCAGTCTATGAGTTTGGGGTGAACGAGTGAAAGGTCAATGAAGTTTATGGAGAGTTGGTGAAGGACATAATTACTTAGGAAGGTTTCATCATCAAGGATATCATCGTAGGATCAATCATAATACGGTCATCACCAAGCACACAATGGCTCTAGTCATGATGTCATATTAGCCAACTCCAAATGTTCAAGGTGGCACGGATGTACGAGTGATCTTGGGGAGGTTACTATCCTCCTTGCAAAAATATTATCAAGCTTTTAGGGGTGAACCGGGTAGGCCTATATTTTAACAGTTCTTAGTATGGATCTATGTTCAGTTATGTCCTTTATATACGCACAAGCGCGATTAAGGCGTATAGCCCCACAAAGCACCTTGGCACAAGCAGTCACATGAACATGATTGAGGCCTCACAACCCTACTTTGTGTTAGGCATGAGCCGAGTATAAGATCAAATGATATTTGAGTCTCGAAGCTTTGGCCCCAAAGAGTAAATTTTATTAACGTGAGTTGGAGTGGTGTGGCTTACACCTCATTCTCATGTGGGTCATTCCCGGGAGATTTTTCCCTCAACCGGCAGGCCCATCTAAAGGTTTAATTCAAAAGCATGGATTGGCAACAAGAGGAGTCTGAATTTTTTATTTTCCCACAAAGGGGAAAAGAGCATAATCTCCTATCCAATGTTGTTTTCTCCCAAACATGATAGACAAGTTTGTTCTTTCCCAAAGCTTATTCCCAAGTACCTTATCGAGTGAGTCTAGGTTTCTAATTGTATTAAGAAGACAAGAGCATACTCCCCTATCACTTGATAAAGTATCAAGAATAAACCTTTATTAATGTGCCTAGAAAATGATTAAACAAGACACTTTGTTTGATTGAATCTCTTAGGCAACCTGCAAGGAAAAATATTAGTAGTTTACATGTTTATTTCTTCTTCTTAACGTCCTACAACACAAAATGTCAGTAGTTTGAAGTGTCAAGTCTTTGGAATAACGGTGCTGCAACACTCAGAAGAGATTAGTAACCCAAAAAACTAGCTAATAATGTCAGAATTTAGCAAAAATGCGTAGACAAAAGTGAAAGCTCACAAACAATTATTTTCAGGCACAGACGCCGAAACAGAAATATGCGCAGATGACTAATTAAAAATGTAGATGACCATTTAAAAACAATTACAAATTTATACTTGAAAATAAATGCTGAGATGCGCAGACGATGGTTTAGAAGCGCGGACGACCAATTTGCAGAGACGACAGTCAACCTACGCAGATGCCAAAATAGAAAATCAAGTTAGAAATTTTTTTTTGTTAACAACAAAATATATAAAGTTAGAAAAATTTAACAACATTTAACTCTGTAAAAGTGACACCTTGTCAGAAAATCGAGAGTTAAAAAGCTAAATATCTCAAAAAATGCTTTAAAAAGGTTAAAACTAAAGTTTTTTAATCACAGGTAGAGACGATAGTCTCAGGTTAGAGATGTCGATCTACGGAGATGCTGATCAGTGTAGATGATAGTTTAGAAGTGTAGATGACCCTTCCAGGTCAAAGATGACTGTGCGTGATGATTTCCAGAATGCGATAGAAAATGACATAAATTTTCTAATTTTCTAAATTTTTAAGGATGTAGGTCCCACCGAGCATGCCAGAATGTGTATGAGGAAATATTCAACCTATTGGGATCAAGCTCAAACATGAAATCATTAGCGGGTTAGCGCATATGAAGATCTCAATCATGAAATAAGCAAGAAATAAATAAAGAAATCCAAATATCAGATTGAGCTACAATAGGCTGCATCCTATTAAAGACTTATTAGATTTGCTCATAAAATGGATTGTGGGTGTGCTCTCCCAACATAAAATATGAATCCCACTTGATATGATGATTTAAGATGCAAGCTACTTGAAATGAGATGAAGAACTCAAATACAAAGTATGAAGAACTTTGCCCCAAGATTTCACAAAAGATACAAATGCAAATACTAAGCTAAGATGGTATGCAAGATCAAGCAAGATTAAGATTAATTTCCATTGATTCCTAACATGTAATATCTAAGTGATTAAGATTGAAATGAACTAAGAACATGGAAATACAATGCAAATCCTAGAGCTATGTTAGCATGATAACAATGCATAAAGAGAATGGATGATTTGCTCTTGGTAAGGCTCCAATTTATAGATTTTTGGAGGGAAGGAAAGGGATTGGTTGAGGTGGAGCACATGTGACATCCACATAGATGCCACATGGAGGACACAAGGTTAAAAGGACATGCCATGCAAAAATTCAATCCAAGCTTTTAAGTTTTGAGAGGCTCAAGGTTGCTCACACATGTGTAAGGAACCTTGGAGAAAGGAGTTGGGGGACCAAGGTGTAAGAGAATTTAAGGAAGTTGGGTGGCTTCCTTGGGATGAGTTTCTCACACATGTGTGAGCAACCCATTAGGTCTAAAAAGGTTAGGAATCACCTTTTAAGTAGGATTAGTGGGTGTTTTAGTAGAAAAGTAGGTTTAGAGAGTGAGGTGATGGGTGTAGAGTGGGAGTAGAGTAGGCTTAGGGTAGGATTCTAGATTGGATTAGGATTAATTTCAAATTATATTTAAATTTAATCATAGCTTAGAAGAATATTAGGATGTGGAGGGAAATCAATAAATTAGAATTTATTTAAAAGGGGGATTTTGTGGAGAATCATATATTAAATGTAAATTTAATATATTACGGAAAGGTATTTAAATTAACTTTAGATACCATAGAATAATGAATTAATTTAATTAAATCAATAGATGATTATAACAAAAATAGTTAATTAAGTAGAATTAAATATAATGCTAAGGGAATATAAATTAAATTAATATGAGTGTGCAGGGACAATTTTAGATGTCTATAGTTACGTAAACAAGGAAGAACAAAATGGTAAATTTGATTCTTATAGTGATGAAAGGATATTTCTAGCCACCATAAGACTATGATAGGTTTGTTTATGTTCAACCGGTGGAGCCATATATAGTACAAAAGATGACTAAAGTTGTGAATGATCCACAATTGGTGAATGATGATGAAGGTAACCAATGAACATAACCGGTACTCCCAAGGTATGTAAAACTTAATCACACTCAAGATTAGATAATTGGAGATAAAAATGCTAGAGTGATGACAAGAAGTAAGGCAAGGGAAAGCACTTGTTCACTATCTAAATTAGAACCTAAAACTATTAAAGATGCTTTGGAAGTTGATGATTGGGTTAAGGATATGAAAGAGGAATTAGATAAAATAGATAAGAATAATAAACGGACTTTAGTACCCAAGCCTACTGACAAGAATTCTATAGGTACTAAATTGATTTTCAAAAATAAGTTGAATGAGAAAGGAGAAGTGATGAGAAACAAGGCAAGGCTAGTTTGCTAAGGGTATGCACAAGAAGAAGGACTGGACTATGGCGAGACCTTTGGACCTATTGGTAGACTTGAAGGTTTAAGGATACTTTTGGCATGTGTTTCTTATTAAGGTTTTAAGGTCTATCAAATGTAAAATCTTCTTTTCTGAATGGTGTGTTAGAAGAAGTATACATTGAACAATCTGAAGGTTTTGCTACTGAAAAAGGTAAATACATGGAATGTAAATTGCATAAAGAATTGTATGGACTGAAATGAGCTCCAAGAGAATGGTATGAAAGGATACATGCTTATCTTATTCAGATAGGTTTCACAAGAACTAGTGACAATAGAAGTGCATATCTAAAATCTGAAAGTGAAGATAGGATATTGATTGCTGAAATTTTTGTTGACTTATTTTTGTGAAGAGGACATCATTGAAAAGTTCTTATCATCCTTTAGGAAAGAGGATTCTGGGAATAAAAATTTAGGTATTAACTTACCCAATGCATTAATCTCAGATAAAGAATACTTAGATTTAGTTGCAGTAAAGTATGATGAAGTTATTCTAGTTCACATTGACCCTATTCTTGATGAAGTTTATCTTTGTCCTGAGAGTGTTTTGAATGCTGGAAATCCTTTTAAAGGTGGTGGTCTCAAGAGTGTTGATCATGAGAATGATGCAACCTTTTCTTTGGGACTATTTAAGCATTATTTTTTCAGCTAGAAGTTGAAAATTGTTTGAGAAGCTTTATATAAGGAGCTAAGGAAAAATCAAAGATCTATGATGAGACATGGCTCTTTGGGCATAACGGTCTATTTACAAAGTTTCTACATACAATAAGTTTGGTTTTAACCAATGAAAGGTTTTCTAGATGGAAGTTATGTTGGGTGATTTCATTCAGATGCATCTTCTTGTTTCGAAAAGGCTCGTTCTTCTCGCAACTGGTAAAGGGTTTTGTGTGAGTATTTCCTAGCTCTGGTTCCTCTGGTGAGATCTTCTCACCCGTACATATTTTTAAATAAGTTTCATCTTTGCAAAATTTTGTTGTGCATAGCTTAGTTTGCTTGGTTTCAGTTTTGGCCTGCTAGTTTCCCTACTCTCCTCCACCCTTTCGTAAGTAGCTCCCTGTGCTATGATTTTATTTGACTCTTTCCCAATGGTACTAGGAACTGGTCCTCTACCAAAGAATTTTTGGATTCTCTATGTCCTTTTAATTCCATGTCCCTTAGTTAGAGCAAGTTGTTGGCTTGGCTATGGCACCCCCAAATTTTAAAATTAAAAAAATGAGCCCAAAGGAAAAATCTTCTCAATTGTTCCAATACCTTATATCAATTTTTGTTAATAATGTCTTTGTAAAGTTGACATGTTGTAAAAATAATCTTTTGGGAGAATCGTTGAAGCTTTGAGCTAAAGAAGTTCAGATTCAATGGTTCAAATTCATTGGTTTGAAAGTGCAGGTTTGTAACGATCCAGTCAGGTAAATATAGTTCAAATTCAAGTTTAGATGTTTAAAATGCAGGTTCAAAAACCAAAGGTTCAAATTTCAGATTGAGAGCTCAATTTAAAAGTTATAAAGTTCAGAGTGCCTAAGCTCAAAGTTCTATTTCTTTCGATATTGGAAGGTTTAGATTAAGAGTTGTGAATATGAGATGCATAAATGGGGTCAAATATGTTGACAATTGCAGAAGCACTTTCCCACGTCTGGTGCTTTGAAGATGAAAATTTATAAATTTAAAATATAGATGCCCTATCATATAGGGAATTTGACCCATGGACTAATAGTCACTTTTGAAGATGATTTTGTGATGCCCGATGTTCAAGTTGGAGTCAAGTAGTTTGAAGAATTGGAAAACTTACAAATTCATCATCGAGCTTGATCATTATGACCCATGGTTTGAATTATCTTTTATTTTCCCATGATACATAACACCAAATTCTAAAACTTGGTCTCAAAGCTCCCATGAGATCCCGACAGCTAAAGACATGTTTTCTCTTTATCAATGCTTGCAGACATATCATCAGGCTTTACTAAGCCTACAATGGTAAAAGTGGATTTACAAATTATGTTAAGACTAATGGCATGCCTTTCAGTATTCACCAATGAGCATATGTATTTCTATCATAGATGAAGGGCATGCACCACATAAATGAGGATTCCATTTTGTAGATATGTATCAGGTCATGACCCGAGTTTGCATGTGTCAATAAATGTGTTCTTTCATAGCAACAAGATTGCTAAAGAGGATAATTTGGATTAGATTTGATCCGACATGGAAAATAGATCATTGTTGAACATACTCGAGCATAGGGAAATTGGGGAATCATTATTATCACTTGTGAAGTCTACATTCTGTCAATTCATAAATATCCAAGTAAAATATTAAGCAACACAATTTGATCTTTGTGTCTATATAATCAGCATCAAATTGGATATGCACTCATCAAGGTACTTGTTGGTTTTACAAATTGAGCTCATCATAGCATAATTTCTAAAATTGCATAATTCCCTCACTATGTTCTTCTATGGAGCCAGTAAAGAACCAGCCTTGTGGAGCGAAATTGAAAGAGAAACTTATCAAAAAAAATGGGGAATGAAGAGAATTAATATTTTTTTCAATAATTGTTTACAAAGGAAAAGGATAATGAGAATAAATAAAAAGATACATCCTTTTCTAGTTATAAGAAACTTTTTAGTTAATGGTCCCAAATGTTAAAAAAATGTACCCTTAAAAATTATAAGATTAGATATAATTTTTAACCTTTATGGATTAAATATTATATTTGCCCAAGTGGATAAATAGGAAATTTATGTAGAACATGACACCTAGAAGATTATTGTAAAATATATCCTCTTGAAGATTACCTTGGAAAAATAATTATTCAGGAGAAGTAAAGATTATGAACAAAGAACCATATGATGTGAGGAAGAGAGACATTATAATAATATTAATTAAACATCATTATAATTCAATTATGAAACTAAATGAAGAGTGGGAGATGTTATTTATTGAAATATTTTCATGGGCAATGGGTCTTTTTTTTCTTTCTTCTGGAGTCTGTAGGTGGGGAGGGGAAGAAGTGATTTCTTGATTTTGTTGTAGCAGGGATAAGGGGAAAGATATGTTTTTATTTATGTAAAAAAAAATTTGATGATTCAGGGATTAAATGATCTGTTGATCACTTTGATGTGCATTTTGGAAATAAGGAAATATACATTTTCTAGATCTGTTGGTCTGATTATACATATTTTCCTAATTGGAATGTAATCTATTGGTTACTTCATTTTATTTTTAGATGTTATTATGTTCCTTTTTGACAAGTGTATATGCATGTTACAAAATCTATAGGTTTTGTGCATTTGTATACATGAAATGAATACATCAATCTCCCTTCGGTTTATCTATACATGAGAAGATTGATTAGATGGTTTGTGTGCCATATGTTTGGTCTTCCTTCAAGTTATTTAAATTAATAACCATATTTTTCTCATGTTGATGGGTGAAATGTTAGTGTGCCTTTTTGTCTTCTGGTTAAAGACATATCCGATTATTTAATTCATTTTAAATCTGAAGAAGGGAGTTGTACCTTCATACCAAAATTCAAAGAGTACTTGCACATAGGCATTACAAGTGACTCAACTGTTAGTGTCGGATTGTGTTTTTCAGTTTGGGCATTTGGGAGTTATTTTAAAGGTGTTTATAGAAAGACAAATCTGTTTACTAAAAAAATTTTGGTGGCTTCGCTAGGGATACAAAAATGAAAGATTAGTGATTTCTTTCCTAAATTTTATTAGATTATCTCTGTGTGCGGGAGATTGGTGACTTTGTTAAATATCATGCAAAATCAAAAGCTTGTAGGAAAGGGGAAAAGACCAAACCCCACCATCCCAAATATTCTTAAGATGGATGACAAAGTGTTGCATGAATTTTGGGATAATTGCAAAGAGAGCATTTCTCATGTTGTTAAAACCAAGCTAAGTATAGAATATGATCATGTGTCTGCGTTCTTATGGACAAGTCTATATGCTAGATTTTGAAGGTTGAAGGAGATGGAAGAAAAGACAAGGTTGTTGCAATAATATGAAAGAAGGGTATCATTGATGAACTATAACTGATTGAATGTTTAAAGATGATAATTTGATGATCACCGAGCTATAAAAGTGAATGCAAGACATTAAATCAGTTAACATATTGTATTATCATTGATGTCAACTTGATATGGTTTGATTATTCATACACATATTATCATAACCTTGAAGATCTGAAGAGACAAAGTTTATGTTGTCAGTAAAATATAAAAAGTCTCTATACACCAAGTGACAATGAACACCAAGTAGTTCACAGTGTAAACCGAGCAAGTGAACACCGAGCAGTTCACAGTGTATACCGAGCACTGTAGTAACTAAAGTTAATGACCAAGCATAACTGGAGATGATGACCGAACACAACTAGAGTTAAAGAACAACAAAATTGCTTAGATGGAAGAGCTACAATTTAGGGATTTCCTGAATGATTGCTTTATTTTCAATGATCAATTAAACTAAAGCATGGAAGAATATTTAAACCATGTTTTATTCATAGTTATCAAAGAGAGATTTATGGAATAAAACTAAAGGAGAGATTTACAGGATAAAGCAACGCATGGCAAGTTTTATGGATCAAGAAGAGATCTATGACAAAAACAAGGAGATTGAGTGGCTAATCATGTCTATATATAGAGATAAGGAATTAATTATCAAGAGAGGGATGTTGAATATATTTTGTGTGAATATTGAATTCTTCATACAGATCTGATCATATAGGTTAAAGAACAATGACAAGGAATTATCCAGACATTGAGCAACAGAGGACAAAGCATTCACCGAGAAGAAGGAAGAAAGAAAGAAAGAAAGCAAAGGAACTGAAGTGTATATTGATCAAAGAGGTATTATTAAAATAACAATAGATCTGAATATTTTCAAATCAAAGTTGTATTTTGAATAGATCATTTATTGTATTAGTTTAACCATTGATTCAAAAAATCTCTTAACCGAGTGGGATTTAACAATCCTTATTGTATTGATATACCGAAGAGTATCAAAAGGTTTTCTTTTTGATAGAATAGTGAGTGCTAGGTCAAAAGACAATTTGTTGGTTTTAAATCCTCTAACAAGGTCGCACTTAACAGTGTGTATTGTAACCTTTAACAGGGTTGGCTCTTCACCTAGCTCACTTTAGAAGAGTGAAAATATTTTGGGTTACCGGTCCCAGGTGGTTTTTCCCATATTGGGTTTCCACGTTAAAATCTGTGTCAAATGTGTATATTTTTCATTCCATTGATATTTTTTTTACACATTATTGAAACTGAATTGGTCGGTTAACTCTACGTTTATTTTCTGCTACTCGGTAAAGTCTAGAAAAGATAAACAGTATATCTTACCGAGCAGTTTATATTTGTTAAAGTTATTTATGGCACACATCTTGTTGAAATTGGGAATGTAAGATAATTGAAGGTATTATACTTGAGATATAAGTGTAGACACCTAAAATTGACCAGGTGTATCTCAAGCATTCCAAACTATAAATCTCAGCCAAATGCCTTAAAATCTCATCTCAATGCAAAAAAAATGGACAAAAATCAAATCAAATGGACAAAAATCAAATCAAATTAAAAGATCAAATAATCATGAAATCAAATAATTAAATTCAAGCCTAAAGGGATTAATCAAATTATGCAATTGATTTTTTCAATTGTATAGTTCAAATAAAAAAGATCAAATCCAACCCAATCACCCTTCCATGGATAAATTAATTAAATGATTGAGTTATTTAATTCCTAATATCTTTGAGACAACCAACCGATTTTCCCTCCATTTGAGAGCACCTCAAAGCTTTTGACTTAACCAAACTTTGATCATGATCAACTCACTCTACCCCCTACCCTTGGGAAAATGCTATAAATACAAGCCATTTCCTTTGTGTTTGGGATCCAAGAATTTCAAGAGAAAAAACATCCTTATTATAGGCATATGGAGAGCATTTGAGAGCTTTTGAGAGTATTTCAGTATTTGCATAACATTTAGTATATCATGTTTAGGAGCATTTGTTGTTTTCTAACATATCTTGGAGCATTTTGAGCATTTTAAGCATTCTAAACTAGATTTGAGCATTTGTCTATCATTCATTTCTCATTCTAAGATCGTCCTTGAGAGAGATTAAGCCTGAGAGCTCTCTTAACAAAGCTTGGATAGAGAACCATGAGATGATATAGATTTTTAGCTTCAATTCTTTGATTAATTTGTATTGTCTTTCCATAGAATTGTTGTTCTTAATCTTAATTTCACGAAGGTGTAATTTTACACACACAAATGGTGCCCACCATGGGGCTCTAAGCCTCTTTACTAACGTTTCTATCATAAGATTTGTGTGTTTTGCTTTGTTCTTGGTGTTATTTTTGCAGAAAATAGGAGAAGAGCCGCTTATGCGATGCTAAGAGCCGCCTATGAACAATAAAATGCCGCCTATGAATAATAAAATCTCTGACCACCTTTTACACTTTATGTACCGCCTGCTTATTTTAATTAGCCGCCTGTGATATTTTAAGAGCCACTTGTTAAGATTTAAAAGCCGCGTAGAAAGTTTTCATTTACGCTTATGAACATTTGAAAGCCGCTCTTTAGCTGTTAAATGCCGCGTAATTACTTTTGTTTTAAATCAGATTTGGATTAATTTGGTCACTGTTGTAACTCTTTGTGTTTTTCTGTCCTGCAGATGAAAAATCACCCAAAGGTGCAGAAACTAGAGAAGCGGATCTCAAAGCCTAGCTAAGAGGTAAGAATCAAAACCAAGAATGATAAAGAAATACATACAAAAAAATTTTTAGAGAGTTTATTTGAGGAAGAACACTTGTATGATCACTACATTAAGGTGTTTTTTTTCTTACAAATGAAAATTTCCTTCTCTTTAATTGGTTTTCATGCCTAGTTCTTTAAAGCTTTAATCAATAAATCTTTCATTAAAAGAGATTTTAGGAGGAAATTTGTCATTTGAGTTTTTCCAAGTTTTCTTCACTTTGCCTCGCTTTGTGTTGACTAACTTGTTGGAGGAGCCGGAGTGGGAACGATCGCCACTAGGTGAGTGAAATAAGCCAAAAACACTCAAAAATGTGCCTAGCCTTGCTAGCTTCGAAATTAGGTACTTATCTAATCAAGCTTGTATTACTTAACTTGTGGCAATTCATTTAAATCTAGCATAAATAGGGACACCTTACTATTTTCGATTCAAACAAGACATTAGGTATATTCTCTCAACTTTTCAAAGTTGATCAAAAAGCCAAAAGTGTCAAGTTTGGGTGGTAAAAAGAAAGGAATGATTAATTGAACCACACATCTCATTTTTTTAAGAACCTCCTTGTCAAGAGGTTGAAAATGAAGAAATTTGTTTGAGGTGTTTGGAACAAAGAAAGGCAATAGGGATATGCTCTTCACTCTTTGAGTGAATCAGATTCCCAAACTTGTTGGACTGAGTTCGGTTTTTGCTTTCCATATTCATGCTAGTTAAATAAAGCTTTAAAGGGCCTGCCTCCCGAGATTTGCCTTACGAGGACGGTGAGAGGGAATGACCCAAAGTGGGAGATATTTGCTTTTACTGCAATATCGTCTGACCCACTATAAATAAATGCACTTTACCTTAATCGAAAAGTGACTAAACCTTGTGCAAGCCATCCTCACTTCCTCTAGTAGTCCTTTGAGATTGCAAAAAATCATATTTTTATGTGTGGGAAGCCCTCAAAGGGGTAAATGATCTTGTCAAGATTTAGACCGGAATAGTTTGAGACCTAATAAAGTAGCAGACCTACCTTTGTAGAGCCATGATTAAAAGCCAAATTTGTTGACGCTAAGGTAGATTGCTTGGAAGACATTCTTGTGCAAACCTGTTAAAACATCCAAGAACATACACTTTTAGCGTGGTTTTAGGAAAATGGTACAATTTTAATGTGTGTGTTGAGCTTGTACTCTGTTTTCACGCAAGAATCTTTTTTGATAAATCTGATCAAAGACTTTAAACTTTTAAACCCAAAAAATACCAATAAAATTGTTAAAATCAACTTTGATTAACAAAGCGCCGCGTATCATCATTTCAGAGCCGCTTACAAACAAAACTGGGCTGCTTGTCAATCTTAAAATGCCACTTAAAAGCATTAAAAAACTGTGTATGCTACTGGAAATCGCCGCGTACAAATATTTCAAAACTACCTATCAACAAAAAAATGCCGCCTACCAACTGCAGAGCGCCACGTAAAGGTTTTCCAGTGACCGCATGTTAACATTTAAAGGCTGCCTACACACAGGTAAGAGCTGCCTAGAATTTTAAAAGGGCAAACAGTGGGTATCTGCCGAAGGATTGAAAACAAGAAAGTTTAATTTTTGGATACCCTTTTGGATGTTCTATCACAGTGGATACCTAACTTGATTAGAATCTGTCATTATTGGGCATTTTGAAAATTTATTCACAGATTGATCATTTAAGCGAGTTTGAAACCTAAGATCTTCATTTGACATATGTTAATGCCAGTTTTTACTCGATCCCATTACATCAAGACTACCCTACAACCATACGGATCTTATATGAGACAAGAGTGTCCCTTCCTGGGTGATCCTTTTTCTGCAAAACCCTTACACAAACCCATCAAAGAAACATAACCCAGGATGTATTTTCCATTTGGCCATATAGATCCCGATCAGATTAATCACGTGAACAAGGATATGAACAAACAAGGAAATGTTGATCCTCATAATAAAGGATCCAACAACAAAACCAACAAAGGGACAAACATGGATCCTAACAATCAAGGGATGAACAATACAAACAACGGGGGTAATATAGACCCTAATGATGAGGAGTTAACAGATGAAAAGGTTAATGAGGCTATGCAAAGCCCTTTCTTTATGAAACTCATGGAAAAAGTGTTGGAAAAAGTGTTGGAAAAAGACAAGGAGAAGTACTTCCTAGACCTAGAACAAACGGGTCTCAAACTTCCACATGATTATGATGTCACTAAGCTCCAACAAGAAGAAGCTGAGGCTAACCCCATTGATATCATGAATAAACAATTCTAGATTTTTCAGATACAATTGGACACATTAAAACAAAGTGGGGCTCCTAAACCTTTTTCTATTGAAGCCTTGTGTCCATTTCCATTTGAGAAGTCTTTAATCATGATACCATTTCCAACAAATTCTATTTATCTGAAATATGATAAATATGAAGGAACATCTAATCCTGAAGATTACTTGAGGGAATTTTGTGCCCTAAGTCTAGAGTTCATGCATGACACAACTTACCTTATGAGGCTATTCCCTAGAAGTTTGGGAGGTATGGCAATGGAGTGGTTTTCAAAGTTACCCTCCGGCATTAGAACCT
>MU226106.1:1565505-1585329 GCA_018584345.1 Thuja plicata
TCTTAAGCTTCTGAGTGACTATTTTGAGGAAGATTCTTTAACTTGTGTGAATTAGTCTAAGGACATGGTCATCAAAGAACCATAGAGGACATTCATATGGGATGGAGGGTTAACCTTTGTTTGTTTACGCAAAATGATACCTTGGTTATTTAGATTTTCCATATCTTAATACCAACATCCACTTGTAACATTGAATCCGATTAAACCGGTATTGATACTCCCATAGTTGGTCATTCAACTAGTGAGAGTTGTACTTGGTTTCATAGAAGGGGTTACCACACGAGGGAAAGTCATATTCATATTCTTATGGTCGCAGTGGCACCAGTAAGGATTGTATCAACTACTAGTCCACAATGCTCTATGATGAAAATATATCTCAGTTTGCATTTCTTTCGCAAACCTCAAGGACAATTAGTTGCATTGCATCTTCATGTTAGATTAATTGCATGTTGCATTTTAGCTTAAATGCATTCTCCAAAGCTTAGTTCTCGAATGGCTTGCCTGTCTAGCAATTTTCCAAGTTCAAGGGGGGGGGGATAAAGTTGACAACACTTCATCTATTTATTGGTTTCAAGTCATTCAAAATGAGATTTTCCTTTGCATTCATCATCATTAGTCATTATTCATTATATTTTCATGTCAAGAGAAAAAAAAAAGAAACATTAATCATTATTCATGTATCCATATCATCATTTAGAATTGCATATCATAACTTAAATTGCATACATCCAAAAACAAAAAGATAGATGCCTTTCATTTATCATAGCACTAAGTATTGCATTCATTGCATTACATAATCCATACATGGTCAAATCAGAAAAGCATATAGAGCTAAATTGCATTAACATCATTTGCATCCATTTATCTATGTCCTACTCTAAGACATTTGCATCCATAGCACAATAGAAATAAATGCATCATAGAAACATGTAGATATGCATAAAAAGAAATCTCATAACATCATCAAAGGAGGAATCAAAGATCATCATAGATAAATGTCTATCATCCATGTTTATAACATAAATCTGTACATCAAAGGTACATTAATACAATGGTCCATACATCAAAGTCCTGCTCAAAACAAAAATACATATGATACATCCTCAATGCTATATCCAGATATCATGGGTCCAAATCTGTCTCATGACCCAGCAGGGGCACTTGATACATCTCCAGCTAAACCTGTGCCTGAACCCCCTGCACCATCAGGATCCCTGTCCCCTGCTCTATCCTATGCACTAGGAGGTGCCTGACTCATACTCGCACTGGTAGGTAACTGAGCTAGAGTAGCCAGAAACTGTTGTAGCATAGTAGAAACCTGATCTAATCGCGCAGTCATCGTAGTCATCCTTGCCTGTAAACCCCTCACATCCTGCACTAAATCATCTGTAACGTGAGGAAATGGAGGTGCCTGTGATGCTGCAGGAGCCTGTGGTGCCTGAGGTGCTAAGGGTACCTGAGGTATCACCTGTGTCGTACTGACCTGTGGATCCACCTGTGATCTCTGTCCCTGAACTGGAACCTGTTTGGCCACCTGGACATGTCTATGTCTATGTCTGGCCCAATCCACACCAACTAACAAGGGAGCCTGATCTTGAGCTACCTGTACTCATGCTTGTCTCTGCCTAGGCTGCTTGAATCCGCTGCCTCGGCCTCTCACATGTCCACTTCTCATCTAAGGTTCAGCTGCTATCTGTACCCGAGGCACCCTAGGTGCCCTCTGAACTCTGTGCCTATGAGGTCTATCGTCATCATCCCCATCGTCCCCATCATCTCCATCATCATCTGAGAACTCATCAACATCAAGAATGGGCTCTGCTGGATTAGTGAATCGAATGAACCGATGTCACAAAAACCACTCGCGATACTCAGTCGACATCCCTGCATCTGCAACCTGTGGCATCATATCCCATACACCATACCCGAGTTGATCAATCTACAAACAAGCTAATCGATAGTCAACCTGTGCTCCCCACATCGATCTCTCAGCCTGTACCCTAGCATAGAGTGCCATACCCTGCGACATATCCTGCACTCGGTCAAATTGACGGAGTACTCTCCCGAAGCAAAATCTCTCAAACTCTCACACTGCAGATATGGCCTCCATACTACCTGATCAATATCATAAATGGTACATCTCCAATAATCAACCTTGCCCAAACGATGCTGGACAACCATTCCATCATAGATAAAAGCATATGGATAACCACGGACCCGTACTCAAGCTAAAACTGGCCTCGTAATAGGCAGATGCTCCCAAGTCCATAACTGTAATAATAACGCACCTGTAGAAATAGCTGCACTACGCCGATACACAATCTCATGAAGATCATGATATAACTGAGCCAATACACAAGAGACCCAATCCAATCTTCGTGGATGTGCAATCAGGTCCTCTAAAATCTGACCCCATCCGACCGCGAAACCATGACCTCTCCTATCTGGCAAAAGTAATCCCCTAATCACAGCTCCTAATAACGTTGGTAAAGTGGGAAATGAGGCAAAATGTGCCCAAGTAATGCAATCGTCATCAATGGTGTTATCTCCAAACACCTATCTGCATACACTACTATCATACATTGAATCATAATACACCCGCTCTCCATGAGTTGGGATCATCAATAATCTATACACATCCTCTGGCATGATAGTCATCTCGCCAAGGGGTTAATGAAATATATTATGGTCAAAGTGCCATCGCTCTGCCATAGCTATCAACAAACCTCAGTTCAACTGAAACCGAAGGAGATCTAACAGGAAACTGAGTCCACATGTCTTAATAGTATGCCACTCAGGAGGCGTAAGCTCATCTACTAAATCAAAAATTCATAACGCTACACCCCGTACCCGCAACTTGCGGTAATGTTCCTACATTTTGAAACAAAGTGAATCATGTTAGTCTTTCTCTTGGTGAACCATTCTACGTCAATAAAAACACATTAAATCTATCTTTGCTCTAATTTGAGCGTATCAACTTATTGCTCCTAACCTCTATATCATGAGACACAAGGACAATTCGTAATCATTTTTAATCATATCTGATTGACCTATCAAACATTCATCATTATGAATTTTTTAATATCCTAAAAACTACGTGACATTTTAGACGAACATTTTCTAGCTTGGAATCTAATTGGGTCATTTGGACAATCAATCACACTGATTTCATCTTTTTCCTATATCAAAATTCCAATTTTATGGTAGGCGACACTTAACTTAGTGTACGCGACTTTTCAAGCCTCGCGAATCTTTACTAATCAGAGGTGACACTTCACTAATTAGGCGGTCTTTTACAGGCCTACGCGACTTTTCACACCTCATACATGACCTTTAAAAACTAGGGTTTTTCAGGTGGCTCATTACTGTTTGGGTGACAATTTTTCCCTAGCATTTAATACATGTTTTTTATTGCTTTCTAGGAATTTTTTAGCAAAATGCTGTGTAGGATAGATAAAGTGCCGCGTAGGGCATAGAAAAGCCACCTCCGTGCATTAAAGAGCTACGTAAGAGCAATCCTTAGCCGCATAGGAGCTGAAAATAAGCAAATCTAGTAACAAACACACTATGAGAAATGATAGTGGCAGTGATAGTGATGAACAAGAACTTGATGAACTTGAAGCACTAATGGACGGGAGATTGCATAGAGGTAAAGGAAGATATAAAGGTAAATTACCATTGGTCTATTTTAATTGCAAAGAAATTGGACATTTTGCTGCTAGATGCCCTAACAAGAGAAAGGATGAAAGAAAAAATGACAGATCTTATGAAAAGAAGTATGAAAAAAGTGATGACTGAGACTACAGAAGCAACCAACACTTTGACATAAGAGATAACCAAGATTACAAGGACAAAGACAAGAAGGCTTGTTACCTGGTTGAGAAAAAATCTAAAAATTTTGGTACTGATTCTTATGAAGATATTGAGGTAGTATTTGTTGCTATGAAGGATAATTCAGACGAAGAAGAAAGGTATGTTGAAACAACACTCATATCTAAAGCTAGCAAAAATGATGTCTAGATTATTGATAGTGGTTGTACTCATCACATGACTAGAGATAAAGAAAAGTTTGAAAATTTTGAATATTATAATGGTGGATCAGTTAGGATGGGTAATGACTCACCTTGCCCAGTTGAAGGAATAGGTACTATAATGTTGGATAATCTAATCAGATGTGGAAATGCTTATTGGGTAAAAGGACTTAACTATAATCTGTTGAGTGTTTCACAGCTGAACAACACAGGACACTGAATTGCATTTGAGAACAAAAATGCAATGATATATAATGGAACATGAAAGCTGATCGGTACTGGTGAACAAATAAAAGGTAATCTATTCTATCTTGACAATATTGAGACCACTTTTTTATTGGATAGAAATGAAGACATTTGGTTGTGGCATAAAAGGTTATGTCATGTGAATTTTGACAACATGGTTAAAATAAGTAAGAAAATAAAAGTGAGAGGCTTATCAAGTCTTTCAAATCCCGGCCATGTTATGTGCAAGAATTGTCAAAAAGGAAAAATGACAAAGTCTAGTTTCAAGAGCAAAACCTACACATCTAATGTTATTCTAGAGTTAGTCCATACTGACTTATGTGGACCAATGAGAACAAAGAGCTATTATGGTGATAGATGCTTTATTCTATTTGTTGATGACTATTCTAGGATGATGACTGTCATGTTCTTAAAAGAGAAATCTGAAGCATTTAAGATATTTAAATGGTATAAAGCTAAAGTTGAAAAATAAAGTGGAAAATAACTGAAATGTTTAAGATCAGATAGAGGAGGAGAATTTATTTCTGATGAATTCAATAACTCTTGTAATGAACATGGGATTACAAGACATGTTTCTGCACCAAGAACACCGCAACAAAATGGGATTGTTGAAAGAAGGAATAGATCAATTGTTGATTGTGCAAGAATGCTGATTATTGAAAAAGGCACCACACAAACATTTTGGAGAAAAGTTGTAAGTACTCCTGTCCATACACTGAACCGAGTTCAATAAAAGAAAAAAACAAATAAGACACCTTATGAGCTATGCTATGGATACACACCAAATGTGAGTTACTTTAGAATTTTTCTAAGTCAATGTTGTATATTGAAAGATGATAGAAATGGGAAACTTGACTCTAAAAGTGATGAAGGAATATTTCTAGGATATTCTACTAAAAGCAAAGCTTATAAATGTCTGAACAAATCTTCTAACAAAATCATTGAGAGTGCAAATGTCAAAGTAGATGAATTTTCTGAGAAAAATAATGAGGAAATCAGAAAGGAACCTAAAGATTACAATAGATTTGTCTATATTGAAGAACCTGACACCTTGCCTGAGAAACAAAACAATGAAACTGAGCAATAGGCTGCACACACAAATGATCACAATGTTGAATCGAGTGATGGAGATCAAAATGAAGAACATAGATTTGAACCTGTACTTGCTAAATATGTCAGAAGACACCATCCACAGGACCAGATCATTGGGGACAAAAGAGAAGGAATGAGAACAAGAAGCAAGTCACTTAACAATAGACATTTGATTTGTGATTTTGAGCCTAAATATGTTAATATTGCACTTGAGAATCAAGAATGGGTTAGTGCAATGAATGAAGAGATTGAACAAATTGAGAAGAATAAAACATGGACATTAGTACCTAGACCGAGTGACAAAAATGTCATTGAAACCAAATGTATTTCCAGAAACAAATTTAATGAGAATGGAGAAGTCACAAGGAACAAAGCAAGACTGGTATGCAAAGGGTATGCACAAGAAGAAGGTATTGACTATGGAGAAACCTTTTCACCCATTGCTAGACTAGAAGGAGTAAGAATTCTACTTGCTTATGCTACTTTTAAAGGATTCAAAGTATACCAAATGGATGTTAAATCTGCATTTTTGAATGGAATACTAGAAGAGGAGGCATACATTGAACAACTTGAAGGGTTTGTTAATCCTAACAAGAGGAACATGGTTTGTAAACTACACAAAGCCTTGTATGGATTGAAACAAGCACCGAGAGCATGGTATGAAATACTTCACTCTTATCTCATTAGTATTGGATTTCTTACAACAAGTGACAACAATAATCTATATTTAAAATGAGATATTGATGATAAGACTATGATTGCTAAGATATTTGTTGATGATATAATATTTGGAGGTAATGATATGCTATGCAAGTCATTTGGTGATGAAATGAGCAAAGAATTTGAAATGTCAATATTTGGAGAGATCAAATTTTTTCTTGGGCTACAGATTCTACAATAGGATGAAGGCATCTACATCACACAATCCAAATACATCAAAGAAGTTTTGAAGATATTCAAGATGGAGGACTCCAAACTAGTTGGAACACCTATGGCAATCAGATGTAAATTGACAAAGGAAGATAAGACAACTAAGGTAAATCAGACCTTATACAAATCTATGATTGGTAAACTAATGTATGTTGTACACACTAGACCTGATATAGAACATGCAGTTGGTATAGTTGCAAGATTCTCTGCTAATCCTAAGGAATCACACATGATTGTTGTTAAAATATTTTGAGATATCTGAAAAATACTGAAGACTATGGTTTGTGGTACAATAAAGAAGGAAAATTTGAGCTATAATTTTACACTAATGTTGATTGGGCTGGAAACATAGATGATAGAAAGAGCACTATAGGAGGAGCATTCTTTATGGGTGATAGACTTGTCACATGGATAAGTAAAAAGAAAGGATGCATATCTCATTCAATTGCAAAAGCAAAATATGTAACTATTGCTGCAAATTGCTCTAACATTGCATGGATCAAGCAATTAGTGAAAGGTATGAATGAGGAAATTCTTGACCGAGTAATTATCTATTGTGATAATACAAGTTCTATAAACATTTCAAAGAACCCTGTCATGCATGCTAAGACAAAGCACATAGCTATTAAGTGTCATCACTTAAGGGAACAAGTACAAGAGAAATAGGTGATACTAGAATATGTACAATCCAAAGAACAACTAGCAGACATATTCACAAAACCATTTCCAAAAGATACATTTGAGTACCTGAGGAATAAACTAGGGCTTTGACCCTTGTCTACTGGTCACTAAGCTGACTTGGAGGCTGCATCAACCTACACATTATCAGAAGAATAATCATGTTGATACAAGATGAGACATGGATTGTAATGAGAAATCCATACACTAAAGGTACTTATCTAAACTACACAACAAAAATATTATTGGCTACAACAGAGCTATATATTTTTTTGGCATTGTTGTCAAAGGGAGAGAAATATTCAATGAAATATCCATCAGGGATGAAATATCCATTAGGGAGAAGAGATTAAGATTCAATGGAGAGAAAATTTCAATGAAATAACCATCCATCAAAGGGAGAGAATTGGAGAGAGTTAACACTGCATATCTATCCAGAAAAGGGAGAAGAGATTCTACAAGAAAGGGAGAGACATAATCAGAAGACATAGTTGCTACAACTATCCATTGAAGGGAATGAAGAAAGGGAGAGCACACAGAAAAATAAAATCTAACCTAGAAGAGCTTACCAAGATTCAAATATTTGAATTGGTTATAGAACAATAAGTTTGGTATGATATGGCACATTTCATAGTATGTTGCCATCAATGCCAAAGGGAGAGATTGATGAACTATAATTGATTGACTGTTTAAAGATGATAAGTTGATGATCACCAAGCTACAAAAGTGAATGAAAGACATTAAATTAGTTAACATATTATATTTTCATTGATGTCAACTTGATATGGTTTGATTATTCATACACATATTATCGTAACCTTGAAGATCTGAAGAGACAAAGTTTATGTTGTCAGTAAAATATAAAATTTTTGTATACACCAAGTGAAAGTGAACATCGAGCAGTTCATAGTGTAAACCGAGTAAGTGAACACTGAGCAGTTCACAGTGTATACCGAGCACCGCAGTAACTGAAGTTAATGACCGAGCATAACTGTAGATGATGGCCGAACATAACTAGAGTTAAAGAACAACAAAATTGCTTAGCTGGTAGAGCTACAATTTAGGGATTGACTGATTGATTGCTTTATTTTTAGTGATCAGTTAAACTAAAGTATGGAAGAAGATTTAAAGCATGTTTTATTCACAGTTATCAAAGAGAGATTTATAAAGTAAACTAAAGGAGAGCTTTACGGGATAAAGCAACACATGGTGAGTTTTACGAATCAAGAAGAGATCTACGTAAAAAACAAGGAGATTGAGCGGCTAATCATGTCTATATAAAGAGACATGGAATTCATTATCAAGAGAGGAATGTTGAATATATTTGGTGTGAAGATTGAATTCTTCATGCATATATGATCATACAGGTTAAAGAACAGATCCAAGGAATTCTGCAGACACCAAGCAATAGAGGACAAAGCATTCACCAAGCTGAAGGAAGAAAGAAAGAAAGCAAAGGAACTGAAGTGTATATTGATCAGAGAGGTATTATTGAACTAACAATAGATCTGAATATTTGAAAATCAAATTTGTATTTTGAACAGATCATTTACTGTATCAATTTAACCATTGATTCAGAAAATCTCTTAACTGGGTGGGATTTAACAATCCTTATTGTATTGAGATACTCAAGAGTATCAAAAGGTTTTCTTGTTAATAGAATAGTGAGTGATAGGTCAAAAGACAAATTGTTGGATTTAACTCCTCTAACAAGGTCACACTTAACAATGTGTATTATAACCTTTAATAGGGTTGGCTCTTCACCGAGCTCACTTCAAAAGAGTGAAAATATTTTGGGTTACCGGTCCCAGGTGGTTTTTCCCATATTGGGTTTCCACGTTAAAATCTGTGTCAAATGTGTATATGTTTCATTGCATTGATATTTTATTTTACACATTACTGAAATTGGACTGGTCGGTTAACTCTAATTTTATTTGTTGCTACTCAGTAAAGTCTAGAAAAGATAAACAATATATCTTACCGAGCAGTTTATATTTGTTAAAGTTATTCATGGCATATATCTTGTTGAAATTGGGAATGCAATATAACTGAAGGTATTATACTTGAGATATAAGTTTTTGGTTGGATCTTTTAGAATTATTTTTAAGGCCACTGATTCACCCCCCTCAGTTATTCTAACAATCATAGTTGAATGAAGAATTGAAATTTGACGATGATGAGGCTCTAGTCATCTTAGTTTCATCCCTATGCTCTAATTATCTTGTTATGAACACGAAAGAAGTCCAAGAAACCACTAGAACTCATGAAAATAAAAAATTGGTGAGCAAGAATGATCAAAATAATGTTGGAAAACTTGTGAGTTTAAATGAAGAAGATTTATTAAATTATGTTTTCTTTCCAGAAGTAGAGGGTTTTGGTTTTGAAAATGAAGAAAATCATCTTTATGCAACCATAATAAGAAGCTTTTAATTTTATGCAAGAAGTTGATGATTATTTTGCCTAAAAGAATGTAGTAAGCCCATTCTGGAATCCTTCCATCTTAAAGATAAGGTGATTCTATATCCTTCTAATGAAACTAGTGTTGAAAGTGAAGTGAAATCATGCTTCAAAAGAGAGTCTTCTAAGTCTGAAAATCTAGATGGAATACTAGATTCTAGAGTAAAAGTGGAGCAAGATGATAATTTGGCTGAAGTGCTACAACCCAAAGAACCATTGGTCTGCATGGATAGTACTTATTTTTGTGAAGAGGACACCATTGAAAAGTTCTTATCATCCTGTAGGCAAGAGGATTCCAGGAAGAAAAATTCAGGTATTAAATTACCCAATGCATTATTCTCAGATTTAGTGTTGGAAATAATGGGAAGTATGTACTAAGAGAGGAGGGGTGAATCAACACCTCTAAAACTTTTATTTAATTAACCTTTAACCTTATGTAATCAAGTCTTTGCTTTACCGATCATATCTGTTGTTATTTCTTTATGCATGTGATATCAATTCATAATCTTAATTGTATGTAGACATTCATAGAAACATTCATGAAAGTAATAACACATAACACAAGATATGGTAACACAGAAAACCCTTGTTAGAAGGTAAAAACTACGGTGGGGATGGCGCCCACAAAAACTTCACTATCTACAGATTGGAAGGGGCCGATTAAGGCTTACAATTTGATCACTTCTGATGATATACCCTATTAGGAGTATTATGTGGAGACTAGTTAAGGTCTACTCTGTTAAGAGCTTTAGCAACACTATTTAGTGTGCACTCGGTTAAGAGATTTACAATAGGATTGTTAAATCCACCTTTCTTGAAAGGATTTCTTCTATTTCCTACACTTGTTAGAATGTAGAGAAAAATACTAATTGACCTGAGTGTATGCAATCTACAATTTATGATTACAAATCCATTAAAGTTTACATGTATAATGTATCACCTAATGTGATTGATTAATACCTCTGTTGCTCGGTAGCCTTGGTTCTTGGTTCTTGATAACCAAATTCATCTTTTGTTACTCTGCTTCTTGAAACTCTTAGTCTGATCCATAGATATGCTCGTTGGCTACATTCATCCTCACATCTATCTTGAAATGAATGATTACACATCTATTTATAACATAGATTTGACCTTTTTAGTTTCATGCATTACAAACACAACTCTACTATCAAAGGTTTATAAATTGACCTTGATCTCCTAGTTTGCATGTTTTTAATCAGTTAGACTGATTAAAACAATTACAATAATGTTTCTTGTCCCTCAAGAAATGGTTTTAAAAAAAATCAAAACTCTAAATATAGAACATAACTATTTGATCTGACGTGGAAGTCAGATCCACATTTCTCGGGATATAACTAACTTTCGGTGACTGATGCTCAGTTTGAACTGAAAGTCTTTCAGTCGGGTTCCCTTGCTCTATCGGGTTCCTCTCTTGTCTTCTCTTTCTGTTTACTGTTCAATCTTCTTTGTCAGTTTGCACTGTGCCATCGAGTTCCTCTTTTAGTTTACTCCTGTCGAGTTCCTCTGTTAACTTTTTCGGTTTGGACTTGTAAGTTGTGTCTTCGGTTTATACTGTAGACTATTCTGTCGGGTTGTGCTAAAACCTGTCTTTTGGTGTAGTCATTACCGATGTTTTTCCTTTGCATACTATTGGAAACAATTATGTCATCAATCTCCCCCTTTGACATTAGTATAAAAAACTGATATGTGTAAAATACTAAAAAAAATGTTTATAGTATGTAGACCATGTATAATACTTACTTAGTCATTTCTTAACTCCCCCTATGCATATGCCGCTATAGTATAGTATATGTGTATGTACACTTGTCTTTATACTCTTTCTTCCTTTTCACCTTGTCTTTTCCCTTTGTGCACATATCATTCTCCCTTATTGTACATATCATTTTCCCCCTTTTTTGATAGTAAGGGAAAAGGTGTATACCTATAACTTATCAAAAATATGAGAGTGAGAGGTATTCATATCCTCCATCATCTTCTCCCATTTCTCCTTTAGATGCTCAAGAGCCATTTTCTCTAGTGTAATCCTAGCATGCATGTCGTAGATGTTGTCTGCTACAGACATCTCGGGGGTGGAAATTAGTTGTCTTGTCGAACTTATGTGTTGTTGCAGAAGTGTGAGGTTTGGTAAAAGTTGAGCCTGTAGCTCGGTAACCTATTCTCTGAATTGTGATTCTGCTTCCCAAAGTTCTTGCCTTAACCTTTTTATCTCTATTATCTTCTCAAAATGAATTTTAATTTCATTTTCATCTTTGGTTAGACCTTGTGCACTGGTATTTAGATCTGAGTCTAACTTTGCTATCTTTTCACTATTGTCCTTAGTGAATTTATCCAAAGTGCACAATTTTTGTATTAAGGAAATTGCTTTAGTAATGATTGGATCTAAATCATTTACTAGTTCTAAAAGCATTACCTTTTTCTCTGCCACTTCTTGGCTGATCTTTTGTATTAGTTTGTATTGGAACTTTTGTTTTGCTCATTCCTCAATTTCCTTTTCTGCATCCACATTCTGTGTTGTGATGACACCGATGAGAATGACAAGTTGATCTAGGATAGGTGCATTGTGATCAACATCAATGTCGGGAACTATCCAATGGTTCCAAACCTTGGTTCTAAATGTTGGTTGTGATTTATCCAATGGTTCATTCAACAATGCTTTCATAGCATTTGTTGCTTGATCTATGTTGACTTCAAAGTCAAGTGGTGCTAACCATGCTTTCCTTGGTACAACTGGTTTGATTAGGGTGGTATTGTGTCCACCAAGAAACAAATTTTAGTCTTGTATTTCTCTACTAGTTGTTCTAGTATTCTCCTTCTCTTTTGCATTCTCTCTTTGAATCTAGAGAAATACTCATCCATTACTGATTCAAAATTGTCTCCAAGTGACTTGATGAATTCACTTATTTGAACTATCACTGGTCAGGTAGTGTCCCATTTCACATTATCGATAGATGAGAAGGTTTCTTGGAAATAGAAAAATATGCACATTATCAGATATCCAAACTTATATGAGTTGGTCTATGTAGACCTGATTGTCCTCATGTTCTCATCTAATTGTCTGAGTATCAGTTCTGAAAGATCTAACTACAGTCCCTTCCTGACAATTTTATGTGTTGTATCCACTGCTCCTGATGAAATGATGTTCAAACTGCTAGCCTGAAAGAACTTGTATCCTAAGAAACATGCTCCAAATTTTATTTCATCATCATTTATGGTGTTTACCTTTAATCCTCTTCCATCCCATGCAGCTCCCATGTTATTCTCAATATCAACTCGAGGAGGGTGTTTCAGTGCCTTGGGTTTCTTGGTTATGGGATAACCGGTAACAACATGTATAACATCCCTGGTTATCAGTTTAGGCTCATCTAGCCACATCTTTCGGTTATGCAGTCAGCTCAACACTAAGCGAATCCATTCATTTTTGAACTCCTTTGGGAATCATAGGGCATTTGTGAGCCCTTTTACCTCAATGTGCTTATGCTCATCTTTTATGGTGCCATCATCATTGTAAAGCTTCTTATAAGCTTTCTCAACTTCAAAATCTCCAATTTCTACAATCTTGCAGTGAATGTAGGATCTAACATCCTTGATCAGCAAAACCCTAGGTGGAATTCAGAAAAATGCTCCAAAGTCATCGGGTTGCAAGGAAACCTCTGGGAATATCTTATACTTAGGTTCCTCACATGTACTATTCTTTATCAGATTAACCTTACTCTCCTTAGCATTCTTGATTTTAGAGGTTCTTGATGTAGTTGCCATCATTTCTAAAATTAGGGCTTTCCCGTAAATGACAACTAAGTTTTTCGGTGAATGTTGGTACTTACTTTAACCTCTGTAGCTGTTAGGAATATGTTTGGACTGCAAGGAGTCGAGTTGTAGGTGCTCTATAATTGGTTCACTTTGTGCTTAGGTTTCGCTCTGTCTCTTCACTGTAGTTGCTTGGTGAAAAATGAAACCCTTCTGTCGTTTATTTATAGACTTTTTACCTAAGTCAAGTCATTAATTCTCAACCACTTCTCAGTGTGTGAAGACGAAGTCGTTGGGTGATTAACATTCTCGGTGAGACTGCGATGCTTCGGGGCAGCTTTCAACTTGTTACATTCACTAAAAGATTTCAGTGTATGGCAAAGACAATATTGTCAACTCACATGATTACCGACAGATCTCGATTTACACTAGTGACTTAGCTTTTATGTGTTAACCGGCGATTCTCGGTAAGTATAGAATACTTAACTTTGTAGGAACACCGATGCATTTCAGTATGTATTGACCGACGGGATTATTTTCACATAATCATAACAAGTAATACCATGGTGCATCTTTAATCATGTTGATTTGGTATTTTAACTATGCATAATGGAACTGATGCAAAATATAACTTGGTATAATGTAGTTCCATACTTGCTTGTTCTACTTAGGTGGGGGTGGTGATGTCACCAGATCCATTGGATAAGGTGTCACCATTTGCATTGCTCAATCCAAATTCATCAGTGTTTGTATCTTTCCTCCACATTTTGCTTCTCAGCCTCGTGATTTCTTCAATGTTATTGCCATTGGGAAATGTGCTTGTCTCTATCATTTGGTCTCTGCAGTCCTTTCTTAGATGACAAACTTTATGACAGTCTAGACATGCCATTCCAGGGTTAGTCCAGCTTCTAGACTTTCTTGTCCATTGCCTCATATAGTTTTCTGTATGTCCAAATCTTCCACATGTTGTGTAGCTTGCCCATGTGTTGTAATCCCAAACATATGAGTTGTCGACTCTTTTTGGTTGATAAGCAGTTTCTTGATCCTTAGGCTTCTATGCTTTCTTTTTCTTCTACTTGCATTCAAGAGATGTGTGCCCATGCATTTTTCAAGTAGGACAATATTTGTCCATGTAGGTTTCCTTCTTTAGTTGTTTCACCTTAGACTTACATTCATATGCTTTATGTCCTTTCTTGTTACATTTATAACAAATTCCTATGAATGAAGGTGTGGATTTAGGAATACCTTTCATTTTTCTCCTGCATACATTTGATGTATGTCCAGGCCTTCCACAGTGATTGCATGTTAGATTTCTTGGTCTAGGATTTGTGTAGATGTTCTTTGGATCAACTTGGTATGGTGATTCTCCATTTTTGGTATAGCCTAGTCTGGTATTGTTCTTGACTCTTCTTTGTCCATCCAGAAAGTCATCCATCCTTTTTGTACTTTCTTCAGCTCTTTTCATCATATCATTCTATTGTTCATTCTCTTGTTGCTGAATTCTTACTTCATTTCAGTTTTTCATTTTATTCTCTTATCTCACTGATAGCTTCTATTCTTTCAATGAGTTATGTATTCATTCGGTTTTCCTCTTGACTCATAAGAATAATCTGATTGGTGATCTCATGATGATGTTCAGTAAGTCTTTGTATTTCTGATTCTTTCTCTTGTAGCTTTTCAAAAATCTTCCTCCTATCATCAATAACTAGTGTTCTTTCTTGCTTAGCTTGTCTAGCATTGTTCATGACATCAATCATTCTTACCATCTGTGTCTCTTGACTGATTTGCAGGGATTTTACTTGTCTAGCCAGATGTTGATTGATTTAATTTAGACTTGTGATGCTTTTCTAGATCCTAAAGACTCAAATAGATTAGGTATCTCCTCTTCTTGATAGTCTATTTCATTACAACAAGATGCCATAATTTTTCTTTCATCCAACAAATGTCTCATCTTGATTCTAGCTTCTTTATACTGCTCATAGAAGATATGTATCTCTAGCTTCTGATTCTCAATACTCTTGTCAAGCTTGTACTTCTCCATTGTATGATATTTTTCTCTTAAGTCTTTAAACTTTTCAAATAAGAGATCTAGCTCTGATACCAATTGTTGTAAATAATGAAAAGTATGTACTGAGAGGGGAGGGGTGAATCAATACCTCTAAAACTTTTAGTTAATTAACCTATAAGCTTATGTAATCAAATCTTTGCTTTACCAATCATATATGTTGTTCTTTCTTTATGGATGTGATATCAATTCACGGTCTTAATTGTATGTAGACATTCATAGAAACATTCATGAAATCAATAACACATAACACAAGATATGGTAACGCAAAAAACCCCTGTTAGAAGGTAAAAACTGTGGTGGGGATGGCACCCACAAAAACTTCACTATCTACAGATTGGAAGGGGTCGGTTAAGGCTTACAATTTGATCAATTCTGATGATCTACCATGTTAGGAGTATTATGTAGAGACTGGTTAAGGTCTACTCTGTTAAGAGCTTTAGCAACATTGTTTAGTGTGCACTCGGTTAAGAGATTTATAATAGGGTTGTTAAATCCACCTTTCTTGAAAGGATTTCTTCTATTTCCTACACTTGTTAGAATGTAGACAAAAAAACTTATTGACCTGAGTGTATGCAATCTACAATTGCTTATTACAGATCCATTAAAATTTACATGTACAATGTATCACCTAATGTGATTGATTAATACCTCTATTTCTCGGTAGCCTTGGTTCTTGGTTCTTGATAACCAAATTCATCTTTTGCTGCTCTACTTCTTGAAACTCTTAGTCTGATCCATAGATGTGCTCGTTGGATACATTCATCCTCACATCCATCTTGAAATGAATGATTACACATCTATTTATAACATAGATTTGACCTTTTTAGTTTCACGTATTACAAACTTAACTCTATGATCAAAGGTTTACAACTTGACCTTGATCTCCTAGTTTGCAAGTTTTTAATCGGTTAGTCTGATTAAAACAATTACAATATTTTTTCTTGTCCCTCAAGAAATGGTTTTAAAACAAATCAAAACTCTAAATATAGAACATAACTATTTTATCTGACGTGGAAGTCAGATCCACATTTCTCGGGATATAATTGACTTTCGGTGATTGATGCTCGGTTTGAACTGAAAGTCTGTCGGTCAGGTTCCCTTGCTTTGTCAGGTTCTTCTCTTGTCTGCTCTGTAATCTACTCTGTCAATTTGCATTGTGCCGTCGGGTTCCTTTGTCAGTTTACTCCTGTCAGGTTCCTCTGTTAACTTTTTAAGTTTGCACTTGTAAGTTGTGTCTTTGGTTTATACTGTAGACTATTCTTTTGGGTTGTGCTAAAACATGTCTTTCGGTGTAGTCATTACTGATGGTTTTCCTTTGCATACTGATGGCAAAACTTATGTCATCATTTAGTTGCAGAAAAGCATGATGAAGTTATTCCAGTTCACATTGACCTTATGCTTGATGAAGTTTGTCATTTTCCTGAGGGTGTTTTGAATGATGTAAATCCTTCTAAAGATGGTGGTCTTAAGAGTGTTGATCGTGAGAATGATACAAACTTTTCTTGGGGACTGTCTGAGAATTTTTTTTTTAGCTAGAAGTTGGAAATTGTTTGTGAAGCTTTATACAAGGAGCTCAAGAAAAATTAGAGATCTATGATGAGACATGGCTCTTTGGGCATGACAGTCTATTTGCAAAGTTTCTGCATACAATCAGTTTGGTTTTCAACAATGAAGGGTTTGCCAGATGGAAGTTGTGTTGGGTGATTTCATTCGGATGTAGCCTATTATTTTAGAAAGGCTCATTCTTCTCACAATCGGTAAATGGTTTTGTGTGAGTCTTTTCTAGATCTGGTTCCTCTAGTGAGATCTTCTCGCCCGTACATATTTTTAAATAAGTTTTAGCTTTGCAAAATTTCTTTGTGCATAGTTTAGTTTGCTTGGTTTTAGTTTTGGCTTGCTAGTTGCCCTGCTCCCCTCAACCCTTCCGTAAGGAGCTCCCTGTAGTCTGCTTTTCTTTGAATCTTTCCCAATGGTACTAGGCACTAGTCCTCTACCAGAGACTTTTTTGATTCTCTATGTCCTTTTAAGTCCATGTCCCATAGTTAGAGCTATTTGTTGGCTTGGCTATGGCACCCCCAATTTTTAAAATAAAAAAAACCGAGCCCAAAGGAAAAATATTCTCAATTGTCCCAATACCTTATATCAGTTTTTGTTAATAATGTCTTTGAAAAGTTGACGTGTTGTAAAAAGAAGCATTCAGGAGAATTGTTGAACCTTTGAACTAAAAAAGTTCAGATTCAATGGTTTAAATTTATTGGTTTGGAAGTGCAGGTTCGTAATGATCTAGTCAGGTACAAAAGGTTCAAATTCAAGTTCAGAATTTCAAAATGCAGGTTGAAATTCACATGTTTAAAAACCAAAGGCTCAATGTTCATATTGAGAGCTCAGTTTAAAAGTTCTAAAGTTTAGAGTGCCTAAGTTCGAAGGTCCATTTCTTTCGATATTTGAAGGTTCAGATTCAGAGTAGTGAATATGGGATGCATAAATGGGGTCAAATATGTTGACAGTTGTGGAAGCACTTTCCCACATCTGATGCTTTGAAGATGATAATTTATAAATTTTAAATAGAGGTGCTCTATCATATAGAGAAGTTGGACCATAGACTGATAGTCACTTTTAAACATTATTTTGTGATGCCCGATGTTCGAGTTGGAGTCGAGTAGTCTGAAGAATTAGAAAACTTACAAATTCATCATTGAGCTTGATCATTATTATCCAAGGTTTGAATAATCTTTGATTTTACCATGATACATTATACAAAATGCTAAAACTTGGTCTCTAAGTTCCCATGAGATCCCGATAGCTAAAGACATGTTTCCTCTTTATCAATGCCCACAGACACATCATCAGGCTTTACTAAAGACATGTTGAGACCGATGGTATACCTTTCATTATTCACCATCGAGTGTATGTACGTCTATTGAAGATGAAGGGAAAATACCACATAAATGAGGAATCCATTTCGTAGCTTGATATTTATCAGCTCATGACCCGAGTTCGCAGGTATCAACAAATGTGTTTTTTTGCAGCACCAAGATCACTAAAGAGGATAGTTTGGATTAGATTCGATCCGACATGGAAATTAGATCATTGTTGAACACACCCGAGCGTGGGTAAATTGGGGAATCCTTATTATCATTTGTGAAATTTACATTCTTCCAATTCATAGTTATCCAAGTAAAATATTAAGCAATACAATTCGATCTTTGTGCCTATCTAATCAACATCAAATTGAGTATGCACTCATTGGGGTACTGTTTGGTTTTTTGGATCGAGCTCAGCATAGCATAATTTCTAAAATTTTATAATTCCCTCACTATGTTCTTCTTCTGTGGAGCCAGTAGAGAACGAGTGTTGTGGGGTGAAATTGAAAGAGAAAATTATCAAAAATTTTGGGGAATGAAGAGAATTAACATTCTTTTCAAGAATTGGTTATAAAGGAAAAGGATAATGAGAATAAATAAAAAGATATATCCTTTTCTAGTTATAAGCAATTTTTCAGTTAATGGGCCCGACTATTAAAAAATGTACCCTTAAAACTTAATAGGAAAGTTATGCAGAATATGACACCCGGAAGATTATTGTCAAATATATCCTCTCAAAGATTACCGTGGAGAAAGAATTATTTAAGAGAAGTAAAGATTACGAACAAAGAACTATATGATGTGAGGAAGAGAGACATTACAATAATTTTGATTAAACATTATTATAATTTAGTTATGAAACTGAATGAAGAGTGGGAGATGTTATTTATTGAAATATTTTCATGGGAAATGGGGCTTCCCAAATTTGTTTTTCGTCAATAGTTTTTCACCATAGTTTTGTAATATATAATTATATATCATTTAATTTATTTTAAAATTGATCTTTTAATTTACAACTATTATATTTACTATATTATATATATACTTAATTTTTTATACTTAATTTTTTATTAAATAAGAAGTTTGAGGTAATATATAATTTAAAAAAAAAATCTACAAACTTTTAAAAATATTATTTTTCTCATATATTGTGACAATACTTCCTTTTAATCTAGAAATTAATTGTAATTAATATTATAATTAAAATTAATTTCTAATATTATAATTTTTATTTATGATCAATTAAGATGTCAAAATATCATTCAAATAATTATGAGTCATTACAAAAGAAAAGAATAAAATATGTTTTATATCAAGAATGGTTTTAATCTCATGCAAATTGCTATTTTGCTTTTTTATTTACATTTATTTTTAATGTTCAATTATATATTTTCTATACTTACACATATTCTTGTATATTTTTTATTTATTTAAGATCTATCCCATTTATAAAATTGATTATCAAAATTAACCGTGAATTTTATGAATTACTCAGTTTATTCCAACTTTAAAACCATCGGATGTATTATTTTTAATATTATATTAATAAAAATACTATATAATTTTATATTATTATATGATATATAAAAATAAATACTAATATATTATAAATTTTTAATATCATTATAATCTATTAATCATATATATACATATACATATACATATATTCATGTATAAATACACACACACAAACATA
>MU226106.1:1599440-1615330 GCA_018584345.1 Thuja plicata
AGAGTGAAAATCAGTAACTAGTTGCATTGGTGGTTTTCCCAAATTGGGTTTCCATGTTATATCTGGTGTTACTTGTGTCACTTGTGTTTATGCTATTTGATTTATGCATGTCAATAATTGTGAATGTTTAATGAACAATGATAAGTTAATCTACCGAGTAAGAGCAATATATATTTAAGACATCTAAGGGACTTGTGGATTTATTTTTGTGGTAACTGATTCACCCCTCCCCTCTCAGTTACTCCATCCATATTTCCAACAGATAATTCATGTGAAAAATAAAGTAAGAGAAAGTAAACAAAGGGGGAGAAAGTTTCAGCTAAGGGAGAGACATTGTAGAGAGACTCTAAAAGATATGTTTGGATATTATTGGTAGTATCGGTGATTTGTTTTCTTTGTGAATTGATATTTTTTCACATCATATGTTTCCATTAATTTATAAGGGGGATATTGTTGGATTATTATGCATATATGTGCTGACATTAATGTTTTTCATTGATGTCAACATATTTCTAGTATTTATGACAATGTTCCTGTGATGTTCAGTGATATGTTTGGTTTGGTAAAAATAGTGTGTTGATTATCAGTGTATGTGGACACATTTTTTATGTTGAGGGATGTCTATAGTTGATTCAGTTCAAATCTTAGAGGTTTGCAATGTGATTCAATGAGTTATTGGTTTCTATGTTGAGACTAGAATTTTTTATGTTCAATGGTGACAATGTTTCAGTATTTGGTTTGGTATGGTTCGACATTGAAATATTTTGGTGTGTGGACCTATGTGGCATGTTTGGTATATTTATGTGTATCCTCGTCTTGATTAGTTCATGATTTGGAGGTTCGTAAGAAATGTTTCTTGATTGACAGAGGTTATTGTTGTGTTCTTGAGGTTCAATTTAGAGATCCTAATGATTTTAGAGATTAGAGTTGATGTGGATGTTCCTGAGGTTATTCATGATGCTTTTGGATGTTTCTAGATCATTCTCCTATTGTGTTTCTATTTCACATTGACTAGTGTGAGCACATTTGGTGATTTTCAGTTGGTGAGTTTGTGTCCTTCATGTTCTTGCCTGACTTGGTGATGTAGTGTGTTGCAGATGTTCGAGGCATAATTCCTAGAGATATTTAATATTCGAGGCATGTGATTTGGGACTATGATATGTTTTAGCCAAAATTTATTGGTTCACATCAATTATTGTATCGTATGGTTATATTTTTGTAATTGAGTTGGTGACAGTTTAGCCGACCTTATTTATTCTTTCAAGGTTTATGAATTGTATAAATGTAATGATGTTATGATCATGTATGTGTCAGTGTGTGATTGCAAAGAGGTATGAGTGGAATCTTATATTGAGGCAAATATATGGTGTAGAAAAGAAAATTATATATGTACTTCAATGGAACTGAACCATGCATGTTGAATATGTTATTATCCAGTTCATGACTTGTGGATTATAGTCCATGATTTCTGTAAGGAAGTGAGCCTTCCACAAGGTTGTAGCCCTCTTGTATTTGAGCAGTGAGCTCTAGGCAGTATGCCTGAATGCATGTGCATTCCCATTGTAATAATTTTAACATGGTATAGTGCTTTTAATAGACTACATTATCTATTGGGTTCATCCCCCCCGTGGGTTTTACCTTGACCAAGTTTTCCACATCAAAAATCTTGGTGTTATGTGTTCTTGATGTGTTGTGGATCTATGCTTTACTGTTCTTTAATCAAATATGAAGTTTAAGGATAAAAGGTTGTTAAAGTTTGAAGTGTTGGACACAACTAATTCACCCCCCTCTCAATTACATGTTTCCTTATTTCTATCATTCTTTTCCATTTATCCTTTCTAGATTTGATGTCCTCTTAATATTTTCTTGATGTAACATTAGTGACAGTGGCTTGTATGAATAATTCTCTTCATATTTCTCTATGTACAAAATCACTAATTTAATGAAATTGTTTCACTAATTTATCCCTCATTTCATTAATTCCACAAGGCACTACTATCAAGGAGAAATATTCATGTTTTTATTTGTAATGAGGCATTAAGAATGTCTTTGTTATTCATCTGTTCACCT
This sequence comes from Thuja plicata, assembly GCA_018584345.1. Taxonomy (NCBI): domain Eukaryota; kingdom Viridiplantae; phylum Streptophyta; class Pinopsida; order Cupressales; family Cupressaceae; genus Thuja; species Thuja plicata. Next base: position 1,601,511 of record MU226106.1, read on the forward strand.
AAAAGTGCATGACATCAATTTCTTCGCTACTCCTCATGTCACCTTGTTATTTATTAGATCTATTGGCTTCTCACTTTGCATGTATTTCACTATTAAAGTTATTTTTTGACCACCACTAACTTGTACATTAATCTCTTTTCAATATAGCAACATCATCTACTACTGCCATTACAATAATCTTTCACTGTTACTATCAATTGCATCTTCCTTGATCACTATTGTGCTTTCTTTTCTTCATGGTTTCATACCACTGACTTATCAATGCTTGACATCATATATTTTTCATTGTTTCTATATCATTGGGATTTTTCTTGATTTCTATGACAATTATCACTATCTTAATATCTTGTAACAACTCTTTATATCCTGATGTCAGTGAACTTATCCCTGATCATATCCTCTGATATTTATGTTCACTATCTTCTTATCATCTCCCATGGAATAAAATTGAAATGCCTAAGAATTCATTAATCATTGATGGAATTTTCTCTATTCCTCTCATGGATCAAGGCATCTTGTTGTTTTGATAGTGAAATTTTTGGCCAATGTTCTTAATGCCTTGACTGCATTCTCTTTTCAAATAGATCACTTTGTTCTTGGTGTTCTTGACTTCTATTTTGTGTTATTATTATCTTCAAATGTTTTATAACTATTTTGTATCTCTGCAATATTGATTTTGTGGGCATTAGAAACCTCTCTTATATCAATTTATCTCTCCTTTTCCTTTTGCAATCACTACCACATCCTTGGATTTCACCACTTGGACAAAACACTATTTTATTTGCATTGAACAACAAACTGTCTTCAACACCCTTATCCACCATCATCAATCCTTAATAGAACCATTTGTAAATGACTGATTGTTGCTATCTTTTAGATCTTTCATAACAAAAAACACTCCTTTGATAACTACTTCCCTTTATCTATCATTGTATTGGTATTGGAAAATATTTGATGCTGAATGACTATGTATTGAAACACAACCATGGAATGATGAAAAAAAATTAAAATCAAATGCTAAACAATCATTAAAGCTCTTGAATATGAGTGATATCAATTGGAAAATAGTGAAATCTCTACAAAGAATAACAATATTAATTAAAATATAGTCGTATTGTCATAAGAACAACAACTATGATATGAAGCTTGTAATGCCCCACAAAGGAAACCCTGGAAACACAATGTCAAATAAGAACTAAATTTTTTTTGAACATGGAATAAGCATCATATATATAAGTCTACCATATAATCATAAGACATATGCAAGATCTGAATATGCAAGAGAACACACCTTGATTGTCACACAATCATGCACAAGTAGAAGACTGAATAACTTCCAAAGGTTCCAAGACAATCCAAACACATAGCAAGAATGGGGAGAACACATTCGAGCCACTACATAAGAGTCCCAAAAATGTCCACAAACCTCATGGTCATGACTAGACCAGTGTTAATGGTCATCAATAGAGGAACAATAATCAGTCCCGATGCAATACAATAGCATAGATCTATTTAAGCCTAAAATAAGAAAGGGATCACCAACACATCATAATGATTCTGAATTCTAACTGCGAATATATAGAAGGCATACCCAGGAAAAAGGTTATCCAAACATGTAATTACATTTCTGAAAGATCCTTGGGAAGTGCCCATTGTCCTCTATGCGCTAAACTTCCAGTGCTAAATAGAGAACCAATACACAATTATGAAATTCCTATGTGTTAATAGGAAAGGTCTGTGTGCCATTATATACCTTCAATGTGATATTCTATGAGGTCTATGCACCATTCCAGGAGTTTAATGCACTAGACTACCCATGGAAACATAAAAAGATATGTAAAAGATAACCTAAGAGGTTTTTCTCAGACCTATGATCAGGTAGGCTTGCCAACACCAACACACAACATAATATACGAGATTCCTCCACATTAGTGAGTACCAAATACACATAAATTGAGGTAATAATTGCTCGAAAACAATATAGAATCAACATAAAGAACTACACTATGAACATAAGCATCCAAACATGTATAAAGGTCAAGTGTATATATATAAAGAAAGTGCTATACTGATCATGACCATTAAGTGTATAAGTATACATAAAACCATGAGCTAGGTGAAGCAAAGTGTGGAGCATTAAATTATCAAAGTCTCTATCACTAGAGGAAACCATCACTTGTACATCAGTCCCCAGTAGTGGTAAATTGAAATTCCACACTACCATGTGGAACCCTCAGGCCCACCCCACCATGCTCGTTGAGATAGTAACCCAACCATAAATACAAGGAATACACACACATAAAGAAAATGCATAATCTCATAAGAAGGTGTAGTGATCCAATGCAATATACATAGACATAGAATACAAGACACATGGAGAACACTCAAAATGTGGAACAACATCCCAAGAAAAATCACGATACCACATATCACAACACATCAAGGTACTACTCACTACTACTAGACCTAGACATGAGAGTACCAACCATAGGGGGTATATATGCTCGCATGTATCAATAATAAAATACAGGGCTCAATTACAATACACCACCCAATTAGGTCACTCATGACATCTATGGATTCAATGGGTTCCACTATGATGCAGGAGAATCTTGGGATTCTTAGCAATCTTGCATCAACCAAAATTTTTTGGTTTCCTATTTGATCAATTTGTTATTTCTGTTGGTTGTTCGATCTATGTTTGTTCTTTTGAGTTACGGTCTCTATAGTATGTTCATGGATTCATGCTGGAGCTTATCTTATGATCACATATCATTTGGATTCTTTGAGTGTGATATTTGTAGATTCTTTGCAGGACTCTCCTGTTCTTCACTTTTCTGATCAATTAATGTGTTTTCCGATCATTCTCCGATCTACCGATTAGAATCTCTGTGTGTGATCATGCCAGCTCAGTGATACATTTGAGGCTGACTTATTTCTATGATCATATCTCTTATTTATCTTATTTGAGTCTTTTCTAGATGATTTTGGTCCTGGCTTATTTGTTGTAACATGTTTTCTCAATTATTGGGAAATGTGATCTTTTCTGGGCTGACCGATGGTTGTGATTGCTTTATAAGCTTATGGAATTTTTCCTAAGGGGTAGGTGATTTTCATAAGATTATTTGGCATAGTTGGCTAGGGTTTGTAAGAGGTTTTTTTATCATAATCATGCATGTATGCTTGGTATGTGAGACTGCATGTTGCAGATCTACTGTAAATGATTTTTTGAAAATAATAGAAGACTAGTCTCTCATTTCTTTCCATCTTGTTTTTCTTGTTGTTGTAATGATTGAAAGGATCAAATTGATTTTTTGAGGTTTCTCTATCCTTGAATACATAGAGTGGTATCATATAAATCTTTTTCAACCTATGGTCTACTGGTGGGGTGGTGGTAGAAAGGATCTGACCTAAAACTACTATAGATTGTGGAAATGGCTAGGAGAAATGCTATAGGTGGAGCTATAATTGTAGATCCATCGGTCTTAGACTTGTTGAGGAAATGTTTTCCAGATTGGAAGCAGTAGAGACTACTTAGAGAAGAGGACATCATATAGAAGATGCCAGTGATGAAGAAGGAGATGAACAAAATTAGGAACCAACAATATAAGGAGAGAACAATGGGGCACAACCGGAGTTGAATCATGAAGAGGAGAGGTTCATTAGAGCCTCGACTAATGTTAATAGGAGGCCTCATTTCAACCCACCTGATTATCATGGAAACCTAGATATTGATGAATGGATATTTTGAGCTTGAAGGAACTAATGAAGAGAAGAAGGTAACGTATGAATGCACTAAGTTAAAAGGACATGCATCCCTATGGTGAGAACATTGGCAAATAAATTGATAGAGAAGAGGTAAATACAAGATCAAATCTTGGGATAGGATGGTGAATAAGTTGAAGGCTAATTTTTTGACTTAGGACTACCAAGTAAGATTGTTTAGAAAGTTGCAGAATTTGAAGCAAAGAGACCTAAGTGTTAAGAGTTATACTGAAGAGTTCTACAAGTTGAACATCATATCAGGTCACATAGATGATGAGGCTGAAGAAGGCGCTCAATATCTTAATGGTTTGAGGATGTCCATAAAACATGAAATTAGTATATTATAGATTAGGAGTGTGGAAGAGGCATACAAGTGGTCCTTGAAGGCTGAAGAGAAGCTGAAAAAAGGCATGAACACAGACAAAGATGTAGAGGAAGAAGATTTCAAAGAGGTAGAGGTAGATCTTCTATAGATCCAGGTAAAAGTGAATCATAAGTTAAGGACACTGATTGGTATAGAATAAATAACATAATTTTCTACCAAAATAAAGGGCAAAGTAGTGGTGAAAGGAGGAAATTCAGTGGCACTTGTTTCAAACGTGGTGAAGCAGGACACAAAGCCTTTGAATGCAAGAAAGGTAACTCTAAGAAGAAGGTAGAAGGCAGTAGGAGAATGACATTTTTTGATGAAGAGTCCACCGGTTCAGTGAATCACAATCTTTAAGAGGAAGGTGAAACCTTGATGACTAGGAGAATCCTATATCATAAAGAACAAGAGGAGTCTATATAGAGGAATATTTTTTTAGAACTTGATGTAAAATGAAAAGAAAGGTGTGTAATGTTGTCATAGATAGTGGTAGTTTTGATAATCTTTCTTCAGAGGAGTTGGTTGATAAACTAAAGTTGTAGAGGATGAAGCATCCTAAACCCTATAATATTGCATGGATACAAGGTGAATAAAAGTTACCGGTAAGTGAAAAATGCCTAGTTAAATTCAAGATTGGGAAGTATTATGATGAGGTTTTTTGTGATATTATTCCTATGGATGTGTGTCATATCTTGTTGGGTAGACCATGAAAGTATGCTAAGAAAGCTATGCATGATGGTAGAAATAATGTTTACACTATTGTTGCTAATGTGATGAAAACAATTTGTTACCTTTAGAGGAACCTCTTAAGAGTGAAGTATGTAAAAATCCAAGAATTTGTCTAATGGATGGGAGGAAGTTTTTGGATGACATGAAGCATAATAATGTGTGTTTTTATTTAGTAGCTAAGGAGTGTAAGAATAATGTTTTGATAGGAGAACATCCTAAATAAATCACTGGATTGTTGGACGAGTATGCTGACATCATATCTGATAATGTACCTAATGGATTACCACTGGTAAGAATTATTAGTCATTTCATGGATTTGATACCAGGAGCTAGTCTACCTAATAAAGAAACATATAGGATGACATCGGAAGAGAATGTAGAACTCAATAGGAAAGTGCAAGATTTTGTTTAGAGAGGATTGATCAAAGAAAGTTTGAGTCCATGTGTAGTACTTGTAGTGTTAGCACCTAAGAAAGATGGACATTGGAGGATGTGTAGTGATTCTATAGCTATCAACTAGATTGCAATTAAGTATCAGTTTCCTTTACCAAGGATTGATGATTTGATGGATTGTTTGAGTGGAGCTAAGTATTTCACCAAGATAGATTTGAAGAGTGGATATAATCATATTAGAATTAGAGAAGGAGATGAGTGGAAGACTGTATTTAATTCAAACTAGGGATTGTATGAGTGGTTGGTATCACCTTTTGGATTGTCTAATGCACCAAATACTTTCACGAGGCTAATCAATGAAGTCCTGAAGAGATTATTGGGTAAGTTTGTGATAATGTATTTTGATCACATCTTGATTTTAAGTAAAATAAAAGAGGAGCATATAATGCATGTTAAACAAGTATTGTAGAGGTTAAGGGAAGATAAGTTGATGATAAAAATCAACAAGTGTACTTACATGAAAGAAGAGTTAGTATACTTGAGATTTGTAATGTCTACTGAAGGATTGAAGATGGATCTTGAGAAAGTGAAAGCCATTATTGAGTGGCCTACACTGGATAATGTTGGATAGGTAAGATCATTTCATGGGTTGGAAAGTTTCTATCAGAAGTTCATCTGGAGCTTTAGCTCAATCTATGGAGCAATGACTGAAAATATGAGAGGATACATAAGGAATTTAAAGTAGGAGATGAAGTTATGGTGTATTTGAAGAAGGGTAGATTTCTTGTTGGTACTTATAACAATTTGAGGATGAAGAAGTTTGGTCCTTGTAAGATATTGTATAGTCAGAAAATGGAAGTACTTCCATTGTAGATGTGTTTAGCCTTCTGAGTAAGTGGTTTGGGGTCATGGAAAGTGCCTTGAATGGGTTCCTGATCTTGACATGGTTTCCCCCCTATTCTGTCCCTCTTTCCACTCCTGTTTAGCCTAATTTCTGCATTCTGGAGTGCAGACTGGTGATTCTGGGCTTCAGGGTCAGGGTCAACCTTTTAGGTCTATGTCAACCTCGACCCTGACCTAGGTTAGGGTCAACCTCAACCTTGACCCAGGGTTCAGATCCCGGGGTCTCACAGATTTTTATAGGTCGGCCTTTGCAAAAAGTATTTCCCACTTCTGGGTCGACTGTTTCGGGTTCCAAAGCGTTGATTACTAAATTATATTTAATATAGGTCCTCTCCTAGGGGTAAATTCTTTAATGGGAATTTAATCCTCCTATGTAGGCCTCCTTAGAAGATTGTGCCCTAATTTCATATAAAAGGGAATCTTTCTCTCTCATTTTCTCTAAGTCTTCTATGCATCAAGAAGTGAATACTAAGTTCTCTATTGAAGCCTATGCATCCTTGAGCAATTGAGAAACATCACCAAGAAAGAAATCAAGAAAGATTTCAAGAAATAATTCATCCATTCAAGTATCCATTTCATTAAGGAGAGCCATTGGAGGCCATTGAAGGAGTGAAGCTACAAAGTGCCCTTTTGGTGATCTCTCCATCCACCTTCTTCCAAGCCTATTCCAAATTCAAGAACCCATTCAAGACTTGGTGTTGGAGATCTATGAGCAAGAGATTGAAGACATCCTACCTTTCTAAATTCCACATTTTGAGGTGTACTTGTGGATTCAAGGATTCGAATCCGCCACAAGGATCTTTTCAAGCAAGGTGAATTTATACATTTACTTTGTCCATTTTCTGCAATTTCAATTATATATTTGAGGTTAATTCCAAAACTGGGGTTTGACTAAGGCAAACCCCTCCCCCACAACAAACAATATCCTTTTTCTTGTAGGTACAGGTGTAGAACAGTGGATTAGAACCCAAATCTGGATACCCTTTTCGGCTTTCTTTTGGATGGCACGAACAGAGTCACTTTCAAATCTGTGCAAGTCAGGGTCGACATTATTGGGTCAGGGTTGACATTTGTGGGTCAAGGTTGACCTTTTTCATAAGACAACATAAGAATGGAAAATGATTTCTGGGTTTTGTTTGTCTCTGCGTTCCAGTTTGGGATCAACTGTTAGTTTTTCCAAAAATAGTCTACAGACCTCAGAAAAGAGCATTCTTTGATCTGGAATATTTCAAGGTTAGTACATTTCTCCTATTTCTTCAATTACTGTCATATATCATTTCCATACTTATAATTAACAGAATTTAAGGTATCCCCTTTGTTATTCTCCTTTCCAAATATTTGATTCATTTGTGTATTAGCCCTTCCTTGGGGTTGATCAACTTGGATCTCCCATTTGTGCATTTGAGGATAAAAAGGAATATCTTATCTTCTCCTTAATCACAATTGCAATACTTAATCAATACAATTCAATTAGGGTTAAGGAATTCAATAAATTCTAGGAAACTTAAAGGACAATTTACACATCAATCACATCCCAATCATAATAATCAATCAATCAATAAACAATCCATTTTTATATTGTACAGATATTAAGGAGATTTGATTCAGGGAATGCATATGAAGTGGAATTACCAAAGGACATGGATATATCACCGGTATTCAATGTTGCAAATTTGTATGAGTATCATGAATCAGATTGTAATAACAGTGAAGAATCAGATGTTTGACAATAGTATCCTAAGAAGAAGATGGATTAGATAGAGAAGATCTTGGATAGCGAAGTTGGTCAAAGTACAAGAGGTAAGTAGTATATGGAATATCTTGTTAAATGGAAGGATAGACCAATGGAATATTCTTAATGGATTTATCATGCTGAGGTTGACCACTATGGTTTTAATTTGGCTCTAGCAAAGTGAGAGGCTAAATTTTTAAGTACCTCAAGTTTTTGAATCAGGAGCATCTTGGGATTCTTAGCAATCTTGCATCAACCAAAAATATTTGGTTTCCTGTTTGATTAGTCTGTTGTTTCTATTGGCGATAGTTTTGTATTTGTTATTTTGAGTTGCGGTCACCACAGTGTGTTCATGGATTTGTGCTATATATTATCCTATGATTGCACCTCATTTGGTTTCTTCAGACGTGATATTTTGTAGATTCTTTGCATGACTGTCCCGTTCTTCATTTTCCTGGTTAGTCATTGTGTTTTTTGATCATTTTCCTATCTACCGATTGGAATATTCGTGTGCGTTCATATCATCTCAGTGATACATTTGAGACCAAATTATTTCTATTATCACATCTCTTATTTCTCTTATTGGAGGTTGTTCTATATGATTTGGGTATCGACCTATTTTTTGTAACACATTCTTTTAATTATTTGGAAATGTGATCTTTTCTAGGCCGACCGATGGTTGTGATTTCTTTATAACCTTATGGACTTGTTCCTAAGGGGCAGGTGATTTTCATAAGATTATTTGGCATAGTTGGCTAGGATTTTTAAGAGATTTTTTTTTATCATAATCAGACATGTATGATTGGCATGTGAGACTGCATGTTGCAGATCTGTTGTAAATGACTTTCTAAGATTAATAGAAGACTGATATCTCATTTGTTTCCATCATTTCTTATTGTTCTTGTTATTTCCATGTTGTTGTAATGGTTGTAAGGATCATAATGATCTTTTGAGGTTTCTCCATCCTTGACTGCATCATACTACCTGCTCAAGTCAATCTCTGACATCCAAGGATTCTAATTACTCTTGATTAATGTTTAAGCCTAATTCATTTTAGTAAGTTTTTACTTTTTAGGAAACTCCTTTACGCTTCTGCTATGACCTTTTCTGGGCCAGGGTTCATGTAACAAGATACTTCCCATGCCTACTCAATATATCTAGACCTATGGATCAACATCACATAAAGGAGACCAAACAAGAGGTTTGTACACTTGGTCTACACCAAGAACATACACAAGCACTTCGTCTACTTGGTCTACACCAAGGATGGAAAATAGGGATTTTGTCCACTCAATCTACACGAGGATGAAATGACCCCAGGATTGTCCACTCTATCTACACCAAGGACCAAACATAAGATGAATCATCAAAATAGTCTACACCAAGGATGATAAACACATAAACATCAACAAGCACAATGGGAATAATTGCAGGGCAATTCCACTCCGAAACACTCAAGGCATACAAGCTGAGTATATACAAGCATAAGCCAAATAATTAAATTTCTCAATTGGTCACTTTTCCAAGAGAAAATATTCCCATGGGATCCATCACACATCTCGTTAGAACATGAGGAAGACTCACAATACTCAAAAGAAATAAAATGCACAAATTAGGACAAAATCTGACACAGTGTAAAAAATGACATTTTAACATAAACGGGTAGATTCAGATGATGATATCAATTATAAAGAATGTCCTCAAGCCAATTTTTTTCCATAATCCTATTAAAAAGTTGGAATACTACAACCCCCAATATAAAATCACACCAAATTTGACGATATACAAGATTTGGGCGACACAAAATGAGACAAGCTTAAAAATGCCCAAAAATAAAATATCATAAAAACTCACGAAATAAAAACCCATTTGACCTTAGGAACTCAAAATCACATTTATAAAAAAATTATCATTTTTGGGAATAAATATAAATCTATATAGCATAACATGATGAAGGGTACTCCCCTTATTCAACCAAATACACACAAAACAATAGGGAAATAAACATAAAATTGCAAGAACAAAATAATGGAAACGACAACATAAACACTTGATTTATATTAGCTTCAGTGAAATGACATTACAATATTTATAAAAATAACATGCTATGGCCACATCATAATTTTGTGATGCAAGAGCATCTTGGGTCGTTGGCAATCTCGCATCACTCAAAAAATATTCCCTTTCCAGTTTGTTTTCAGTTTGTTCCTGTTAGCCTTTTTCAGTTTTTTTAGTGGCGTACCTTGGATTTGGATCATTTATTGTTGTAGAACTCATGGTATATTCTAGACATCATGTTTTAATTATGTCTATGTTCGCACCTAAATTTGATACTATGCTGTGAACTTATCTTGGATTTATGCATGAGCCTGCGTGTTCTTCATGTTTTAATGGCCAGTTGCAGTTTTATGATCTCGCAAAGCAATTTCCTGATCAATCAATATTTGTGGATCATATCATGATGTTCCTTGATATTTGGTCGATGTCTATCTTGGATCATGTCTCATTTCTACAACTTGGCGTTAAGATCTTCTTGATTTAGGTCTTGGCCTATATTTCTGTATTATGTTTTCTTATTCTTGGAAAATGTGATAGATCTTGGCCGACATATGTGTTGTGAAGGCTCTATATATTGAGGCATTTAATCTTTATTTAGTAGTGGTCAATATGATAACCTTTTAAAGGTTATCACTAGGGTTTAGATTCAGATTTGTGTTAGAATAAGGCATGTATGCTGAAAGAATGTGAGTTGCATGTGGCAGGCCAATTTGAAATGAATTTATGAATCTGTGATAATGCGAAGATCTATTGTAGCATTGTTTTTATTATTTCTTGTGTCTTGTATTGATTGTTTTCACTATGACTCAGGCTGCATGGTTTGGACCATCTCCATTGGAAAAACTCCTTCCATGACTATATCATGTGGTATCAGAGTATGGTTGGTGCTCCTGTGATGGTAGATCATTGTTCTTGAGCTTGCAAAATTTTCAATGGTTTGTTATGGGATGATAGAATGTGGATATGACCTGTAATTCCAGAGGATTTGTGTGAGGATGGATCAAAGAGGAACTATTGTTGGTTATGAAGCTTGGAATGGGTTGTGGTCCTTGAGGCATCCCCTTGGTGAATAGATTGTCAAATTAAGGCAGGTTGTGAGCATGTTTAATAGATCACCAAAGGAGAGACAATTGAGATCTTGTAGTCAGATTGTCGTGCTGAGGCAATTGAACAATGAGAAGAGAGAGATTCCAGTGAGTAGAATGAAGCCTATAATGTTGGAGAAATTGTTTGAAGACCTCAGAGTTGAGATGAGGAATGAAATTGAAAATGCATTAGTTGGATTACAAAGGAATCTAGAGACCAAGGAGGATATGCAAAAGCTATTGAAGAGCTAAAGATGTTGAGTTGGAACTTACCGATCAAAAGGTGGATTGTTTGGCCTATCAGAAAGATTGTTAAAAGGAGGAAAAGGAAAGTTAGGGTTTTTGTAATAAAGGAGGTAAATCTTGATAGGGTAAGAAAACCTGTGAATCTTTTGACATCATGTATGAAAGATATTTTCAAGGACAAAGTAGATTAGGTAGATGTGGTTGAGAGTAAGTTTCATAATTGGCTGATTGAATTTGATGGAAAAGTTGAGAAAGTTAAGGAGTATCTTGTTGTTGAGGTTAATAATGATATTTTTGATGTTGAGGATATTTCCATAGTTGTGGTTGGTAATGAATTTCCTTTGGTTAAATCTGTTGACCTAGTTGGGTTAGTTGAAGAGTCTAAAGCTATTGAGGTTATTATTAGCACAAGTCTGCACCCTTTCCTAGATGGTGGTTAGTGACCTAGGTTACCTTGTGAAACATGGAAAAAAACTCCAAATGTGGGTCTTGAAAAGTGAGGTTGAGTCTCCAGAGAAGGTCATCTTCTTTTACAATTCAGATGCACATAAAACTACTTCTTTTGAGGAAAAGGGAGAAGGAGATGCTAAAAGAGAAACAATGATACACCAGATTCATCTTTGCTTACTGTCTCTACCTATAAATAATCTTACCATCAATAAAAGCTGTATCATCTTAAAATGGAAGCACTTCCATTTTGATAGACTTAGCACCCTCATTTAGTATGGTTGGCATATTAGATTTGCATCTGTGCTTGATTATACATGTGTAGATGAAATTAGGGTTAGGATCTTGTAGATTCTCCTAGATTTCTCTCTCCATGGTTCTTCTCTCTAGGTAGGACCTATGTATTGGTCCTCTTGGGCCTCATCCTACTCTCTCTCTGGGCCTCTAGGTCTTCTTAAACACTCTGGCACATTCCCCTACCTTTCTAGGTACCTAGCTGATCTGGAAACCTCTCTGCAACTTTCTGGTGACCTACCTGAAACCTCAGGTCAGTGTTGAGGTTGACCCTGACCTAGGTCAGGGTCGAGGTTGTCCCTGACCTAGGTTAGGGATGAGGTCAACATAGACCTTTTCGAGGTATTGGTCCCCACTTTCAAATCTGGAGCTTATCAGGGCCCTGAACTTAAAATAGGTCCCCGGGTTTGTATGCGGAAGTGTTTTCTCTGATATTTGAATTAATATGTTTTCTCCTTAGTTGGAAAATGTGATTGGACCATGATTCAAGGTGAAATCTGAATTTGGATCCCTTGCATTGCCCTAGGAGGCCTATGTTGAGATCTCTATATAAACACTCTCTTTTGCCTTCATTTGATCATGAAACAAAATCAGGAGATTACATGATGGAATGATGAGGCAAGCAAGAAAGAGGATGATATAGAGGAATATACTAGGAGGACATATATCATCATCTTAAATCAAGCACTTGGAGGACAAAACTATGGTGGATTTTCATTGAAGCAAGAAGGCTCTCTCTTTAGATCTACTATTCACAACATTCAAACATTCAAAGGACATCATCATGGGGTAGCAATTACAAATTGTGAGTTGATAGGAATACTTTAGCCTTGAGGGCTTGGTATGCTTTCTTTGTCATATTCAAATCTATGTATTGCTTTCCTATTTCCATGTTATGTTAGGATTGTTATTCTAGAAGATTAGATCTTGATGTTGCATGTTTAAAAGCTCTTTTAAAGAGATCAATACACACACACACACACTACATTCTATATTCGGCTATTCGTAGAGGTGGAGATCACCAAAACAGGGGTTTGACTAAGGCAAAACCCTATATAGCCACCCCAAAATCCCTCTTTTCAGATATTTGCAGGTGCTATTTTTGGGAGTTACAGGTGCAGGACAACAGATCTGAGACCAGATTTGGAAACCATTTTCAGCAAACTTCCGAGATCTGCAAACAGATTTTCTGTCGACACTGTGCAGGTCAGGGTTGACATTATTGGGTCAGGGGTGACATTTTTGGGTCAAGGTCGATCTTTTTCATAAGACGACATCGAAACAGAAAAATATTTCTGGGTTTTTTTCATCTCTGCATTCTAGTTTAGGATCAACTGTCATATTTTCCAGAAACTCAATACAGACCTCAGAAAATGAGTATTTCCAGATCTACTATGTTATGAGGTAGGTATCTTGTCCATTTATTTCTTACTGTTGGAAACAATTGTTTAATTGTGTATTGTCCTTGATGTTACACAAATGTCATATCAGCCATCAAAGAGAGTCTACCGAGCTCAGAATGTTCAGACAGTTTACAGAGTTTACCGAGCTCAGTCGGTAAGAGAAGCAATCTACAGAGTCTACCAAGCGCTCCAGAATACTATATTGAGAAGTTAGTCTTTACCAAGTTGAGTCAGTCATCAAAGAATATGTGAAGGAAAGTCAGTCCTTACTGAGTTCGCAGTACTTACCGAGTTCAGTCGGTTACCGAAGGATTTTCGCAGAATCTACAGTATTCACCGAGCATCAGTGAAATGTTTATGCAGCCGACTAGTGTAATATTTATTAATTGGAACTTGTA
>MU226106.1:1631223-1676047 GCA_018584345.1 Thuja plicata
AAGGCTCTCTCTTTAGATCTACTATTCACAACATTCAAACATTCAAAGGACATCATCATGGGGTAGCAATTACGGATTGTGAGTTGATAGGAATAATTTAGCCTTGGGGGCTTGGTATGCTTTCTTTTTCATATTCAAATCTATGTATTACTTTCCCATTTACATGTTATGTTAGGATTGTTAATCTAGAAGATTAGATCTTGATGTTGCATGTTTAAAAGCTCTTTTCAAGAGATCAATACACACACACACTACATTCTATATTCAGCTATTCATGGAGGTGGAGATCACCAAAATGGGGGTTTGACTAAGGAAAAACCCTATATAGCCACCCCAAAATCCCTCTTTTCAGATATTTGGAGGTGTTATTTTCAGGAGCTACAGGTGCAGGACAACAAATCTGAGACCAGATTTGGATACCCTTTTCAGCAAACTTCCGAGATCCGCAAACAGATTTTCTATTGACACTGCGCAGGTCAGGGTCAACATTATTGGGTTAGGGGTGACATTTGTGGGTCAAGGTTAACCTTTTTCATAAGACGACATCAGAACAGAAAAGATTTCTAGGTTTTGTTCATCTCTGCGTTCTGGTTTGGGATCAACTATCAGATTTTCCAGAAACTCAATACAGACCTCAGAAAATGAGTATTTCTAGATCTACTATGTTATGAGGTAGGTATCTTGTCCATTTATTTGTTACATGTTCCTCAAGCTATTTTATCATAATAATTAAGTGTAGGAAAACATAAATTTGGCCTTAGGATCTCGCTTTACCATATTACACAAATCTTATTTAGGAAATCCTTCTTGTGCCAAATTTTATACCTTACAAAAACAAAAAATACACTATGCTCAAATCTAATCTATCTCCTAAAGACTCATATGCAGACCATAACTAATGGGATGCTACAAGGAATATGTATTCACTTATATAGAATTCATAAGAAAAGTAGATACAACATACAAACTAAACAAAAAATGAAAGAAACATTCAATATGAGGAAAAGAATTGCACTAAATACGAGAATGGTGAGAAGAGGTAGTAAACAAAAAATACTATTAATAGAAGGAAAAAGGAAAAGGTTACAAAGAATATCTACTGCGAATGCAAATAGAGAAGAAACCTGAAGATATGTACAAAAATGCCTTTATAGATTAGGCATAACTCAGAATGAGACATTCAAGTTTGAACCCACCGGGGTCAAGTTACAAAAGAGACTAGAAAAAAACTAACCAACAAGGCAATCAAATTTCAGAAATGACAAGAGCTAGAAGTCATTAGGAAGAAGAAATCAAAAATGAATGTCCCTACAACAAGAAAAGACATTTGTAATAACTAGGGTCCATGCTAGGAATAGATTAGATAAAAATATCTGATGGCGTGTAGAATCTAGTCTTGAGCCCTCTGCAATCATACATGTAAACAAGGGAAATTCAGAGAATTTGATCGAGACCATGTTGTGGAAGTAATGGAACCGCCTAGAAAAGAGTAGATAAGAATGGAAAGGTTGTCAAAAGTAGCTAAGAACATAAATGTGACTAACCTCTACCGTATTCCTTATCGCTTAGATTCCCTTCAATGAAGCACTAGCTCATGTGGAATATCATTTCAATAAAAACCCTTGGCCACTTGCTAGAACATGAAAATCTGCCAAAACTGTCATCAATGAAACCCCTGGAAGCTACATCAAAACAACCCCTATTGATGAAAAAAGGGCATAAAAAAAAATGAGCCACCTAGTGATCACAAAACTTCATTGAAACCAGATAGAACCATCATAAAAAATGACTACCAATGAAAGAAGTTCATCAAACAAACAAAAACCCCAATAGATGAAGAAGAAAGTTCATCGAAAGCATCATCGATGAAACCTATGGAAACCCCATCAGAAAGACTTACCCCCATGAAACCTCATTAGGGTAACATATGTTATCAGACCACAATATTTTGTCCACTTTGATAATACAAGCTATGCTGATGAACTTGTTGAAACATTTGTCGATGAAACCATTGAGCTATCTATTGGAAACCCGTCGGAGAGACCCCCACCGATGGATCATGGAAATATCATTTTGGCTAGACCCAGAGATGTCTTGCTGAAATAATTCATTATCACTCTTTTACTCTTTTGGGCCTCAAGATCCAATGAGGCTTCTAGAAGCACTATCAGGATTCAAAATTAGTTTTTGAAGTAATGATTTTTCTACCTCTTTCTCTTTGACGAAGAGTCACTCTTTTCTTTTCATTTAAAACTTACACCAACTATTCCTGCAGTAATTCTAAATCCTAAAAACCTGACAAGGCAACACTTAGCTTTTTTTACTTTCTGCTCTTTGTTGTTCAAATTGAGCTCACAAATTTTGAAAGATTTCTAGAAGTACCTTTTGAATTTGAAGGTAGTTCCAGAAAGACATGTAAAACTAGAAATCCAAAAATGGCTAAAAATGACTAAGGCACAAAAGATTCTTAAGACTTTTTGGAATTCCTTAGACGTTTTCAATGATTTCTTCAGTCTTAACTACATCCTCCTTGATCAAAAATCTAAAATTGCCGGGGATAAAATATGGTCAACATTTCTAGGGACTCAAGGGGGGAACAAGCCTACTATGTGAAATGATTAGTGGCCTATAAATCCATTGGGCATGGAGTCATTGAAGAACTAAACTGAACCTTCAACTTGAACCTCTTTGTAACAACTCTCAAAATTTTTCCATTTCAAGGAAATAGTTGTGGTCGTGTACTTCTTGGAAAGATGGAAACATCTACTCTACTATGTACAAAAATTACATGCAAAATATTAAACAAATACATTAACTAGATTATTGAAGTAGCTGTCGTTCCTTACCAATTTCTTATTCCTTTCATGCACTTAGGAAACTAGGAAGTGCAGTAAGAATAAAAAGCATATCACAATTTTCTAGAATACCATCCCAATGCTAAAAAACATGAAGCTCTCAAGCACTAAAATATTCTTACCTTGAGAAAGACTAATGTGATCTTCTTTTTCATACTCACCTTCATGTTCTGAAGTAAAAATGAACATGGGAAACTTGTTGATTTGTTGTAGAGCTAGATGCCTTATAGGGCATCCTCTTTCTGGCACTCATTCTAAGAAATCAACCTTGACCTCACTATTGTTGTTCTTTGTAACGATGACATACTGCTGGTTTAGAAATGAATCCTCTTCCTTTGGTAAAGAAAATATCTCCACATCTTCATGTTTCTCATGAAATAATTCCTTGGGAGATACTAGTATGGAGTGAATCTCCACATTTTTTTATTGTAACTTATCATCTTTTGATAAAGGAGAAGATGGCTTGATGTCTATAGATGAGTAAGAAACTTCTAGCTCATCCAAAAAATTCTCTTCTTTATCAGACTCTTTTTGCTCTGCTCCAAGAACATGGATAGGCTAAGGGGCAACCTCATGCATATCAACATGTTATTCCTCAAGGACAAAGATATCTTGGGATCTTATTTCTGATTTTCCATATCATGGAGGACCTCCTATTGAGACAATTGATTATGTTCTAGTTCTTCTTCTTACAACATGTCATTTGAATCTTGAAAAGGATCAAAAGCCAAGATTTGTTCCTCAATGGAAGGAACGTCATTATCTTCGTCTTCCTGAACAAAAGAGGGAAGCTCTTTGAATAAGAGGACTGGATCCTCTTCTTTATGTTCAATATTCATCTTTAGAGAGGGCTAAATGGATACAACCTTCTCAATATCCTCTTGCAGTTCTTTTGTTTCCTCCTTTGTCTTCTCATGCGAAGGCTCATGAACAAAAAACTATAACTCCTCCCATGACTACTTTATCTTTGTCTCTTCCTCCCAAAATGACATATTGGGACCATCAAATGTACATACAACTGATCCACCCTTAAAGAGTGAAATAGAAACATGTATAGAAGGTTGAGAGGGTGAATTTTCTTGTACAAGGAGTGGAGGAGTTATAACAACATGCTCTTGTAATGGAAGGGGCTTGTTGAAGCTTGGAATGCCATATTTTTGGGAAGGAACTCTGTGGATTTTTAACTCTTACACTCTGGCTACGAAAAGCCTCATTTGTTCATCCTTTGCAAAAACTTTCTTTGCAATTTCTTCCTCAAAGTGTCTCTGTTTGGCATCCATTTCTTCTTCATGCTTCCCTTTTTGTGCTTCCAACTGTTTCTCCTTCTGGGCTTTTAGTTTCTGTTTTAGCACCTTAGTATCATGAACATATTGGTGTTTAGATACTGTCAAAGATATAAGGATGCCACATTGAGCTAGATCCTCTAGCTTTATGACAAACCCCTCATGTCTTCTAATTTGATATAACTATTCAGTCCAACCCCACAAAATAACTACCATCTAATCTCATCCCATGTCTTTGAAACATAGGGGAGTATTAGGAACTCAATTGAAAAACATGCCTAGGTTATTAAACCTACCAAAAAGATCCACAAACATCTCCTTGAGTGCATTAATGTCTATTTTACCAAAGAGATGAGTTTTGGGGAGAGGGGGACAAGAAGGCTGAACATATTGTTCATTTGATATTGCAGAGGCATTTGAACCGAAGCCAAACTAAGGTTCTGGCTAATTTTGATAAAAGGAGGGTGTAGGGATGGAAGTACCATGATAAAGGAATTGATAGGATCTGTCTCTAGGAAAAGGATCCATGTTAAATCATTTTTAGAAGATTAAAAATTATTAGAGAACTTGGAAATTACAAAATATCAGAAATGATCTTGTACATACCAGCACTAGGATTGTTTGAAACTAGCAGATTTTTTGCTTAAAATCACCATGGTGTTTGATAAAATGCCCCCAAATTCTGATAGCACTAAGAAAACACCCAAATTATTAGTGAATGAATTTTTAAATGGCTAACCAACATACTTATGTTCTGATTTGATCTCTGTCCCACAAGGCGTGCCAAAAATTGTTAGCACAAAAGTATGCACCCTTACCTAGATGGTTGTTAGAAACCTAGGAAAACTTGTCAAACATGGAAACAACCTTCAAGTGTTGGAATTGAAAAGAGAGGTTGAGTCTCTAGAGAAGGCTGACTTCCTTTACTATCTTGATGTACCTAAAACTACTTCTTTTGAGGAAAAGGGAGAAGGATATGCTGAAAGGGAAACACTGTTACACCCGATTGATCTTTGGTTAGTGTCTCTGCCTATAATTTCTCTTAACATCAATAAAACCAAAAAATACACTATGATCAACTCTAATCTATCTCCTAAAGACTCATATGCAGACTAAAACTAATGAGATGATACAAGGAAGATGTATTCACTTATATAGCATTCATAAGCAAAGTAGATACAACATACAAACTGACAAAAATAGGAAAGAAACTTTTAGTATGAGGAAAATAATTGCACCAAATACAAGAATGGTGAGAAGAGGGAAGAAATAGGAAATTTTATTAATGGAAGGAAAAAGGAAACAGTTGTAGAGCATAGCTAATGTGAATGCAAATAGAGAAGAACCCTGCAGATATGTACAAAAAATGCCTTTATAGATCAGGCAAATTTCAGAATGAGACATTCAAGTTCAAACCCCACTAGGGTTGAGTTATAGAAGAGACCAAAATAAAAATGACCAGCAAGCCAATTGAATTTCAGAAGCAACAAGAAGAGCACAAAGTCATCAAGAAGAAGCGATATAAAATGAATGCCCCTGGAACAAGAAAATACATCTCCAATAACTATGACCCCTACCAGGAACAAATTATTGGCATAACTGATGCAGAGATAAGTTGAGTATGTTATGGTATGTGTTTGATGCATATATGATGATAGGTTGACTAGTTATGATGTTTTCATTGATGTCAACTTAGTTTTTGTTGGTTGACAGTGTGGCTGTTATGTAGATATATGTTCAAGAGGTTATATTCAGTACTTTGGTAAGCATTGGCGTGTGCGATCTTAATGGAAGAGTTAGTGATATGATGTGACTTATGATTGATTGAAGGTTGATAGGTCAATAGGAAGAACAAGATGTATTCAAGGAGGATTGATTTGATGATTGTGTCAAACAGGTTTGGAATCAGGTGTTGTGGTTCATGATATATTATCTTAACTATGTTATGGGGTCTCTGTTGTGACCAAATCATGATTGGTAAACTGAAGACCGAGTTTCAATGAACATAAGTTTGTTCAGTGAAAATTAAAATAATTTCTTAGATCAATTATTCAGATCCTTAATTAGTGATGATGTATCGTGTTGCGGTAAGTGGTTGTGTGTTCTAGGGATCGTAGTGATATTGCAGATCAACATGGATTGATGAGTTGTCAATTTTATGATTGTTATTATCAAATTTTGTGAAGTTGTGCAAGAACATTGAAACGTGTGTTGTGGTTTGACTTTTCTTTGTCAAATTTATGTGCGATGAATTTGAATGCCAACCTAAAATTATAATCGAATGTTCTAGATTGATAATATATTTTAGGGTTTAAGGATTGAGCAGGAAAGATTGTAATACATTTTGTAAGGAAGTTAAATTCCCTAATGAGCTTGTAATGTATTTATATGCAAAGTTTTTTATAATGCAAGTCTAGATCATGGATGAGAAGGTGTGGTTGAGTGAAGAGTAAAGATAGTGTGCAGGAAGCACAAGTATTATGCTTTAATTGGATTTGAACAAGCAGAGGAGGTGTGCTACATATAGATAATTGTACTTGTTGACTCCTATTAGTTTTTGCAAGAAAATCCCTTAACCGGGTAGACTCTAAAAGGTCTAATTTGTAAATCCTTTAACCAAGTGACTCTTTAATTAGGGTTTGAAATCCCTTAACAATGTTACTCCTAATAGCGTAAAGCTCGTAATAGGGATAAAAGTAAAACCCTTAAACGAGTGGCTCCTAACAATGTCTTTATCTTAACTGAGCATGTTTAAGCTCCTAATAGGGCTAAGATCTTAACCAGACATAATTTAGAAGAGTGGAGTATTATTTGTGGGTGCCATTCCCACAAGTGGTTTTTCCCAGTTGGGTTTCCATGAGAAAAATATTAGTGTTGATGTGTTGCATGGTTGTGGATGTTTATCTTCATTTGTTTTTTTATTCATGCAATTAATGTTAATTGATGCAACTTGTTGAATGGTTTATGAAAAGTTTATTTGTTATATTACTGATTCACCCCTTCTCCCAATAATCTTAGATCTAATAATACTAACATTGGGATTAGAGCCTTGGTCCTCTTTGTGATAAGACTAACAACTTGAGGAAAAGATCCAATGATGAGGAAGGAACCTCCCAAGTTCACTAAAGACAACTAATTGGTATGGAGTGACAAAATGAAGTTATATATAAAAGTTATGGTTTCACAATAGTGGATGCATGTCACACATAAGTATACCACTCCTACTGGAACTCTCACTACAGATCAATTGAAGGAACAATAGGAGAATAATCAAGAAAAATAAGCTATTGTAAGTACCTTATCTAATATTGAATATGTTGATATTTATGGACTTGATACTGCTTATGATGTTTGGGAAAAGTTGAAACTAATCTATGGAGGAGATATTCATGTGCAAAAATATAAGGAAGATAGTCTTAGAGGAAAGTATGATGACATGAAGATGGTAGAAGGAGAGAACAATGCACAATATGGTTAAAGGATTAAAG
The DNA here is from genome assembly GCA_018584345.1 of Thuja plicata. Lineage (NCBI taxonomy): Eukaryota > Viridiplantae > Streptophyta > Pinopsida > Cupressales > Cupressaceae > Thuja > Thuja plicata. The sequence goes on from MU226106.1 coordinate 1,638,850, forward strand.
GAGATGTTGGTGGGATTGGAGGTGTTGGTGGAACTATTGAGGAAGATGCTTTAGTAAGTGAAATGTTGAGAAATTTAATGCCTACTTATGCCATTAGAGTGTCTACTATAAATGAGATGAGAACTTTTGACAATGTTACTATAGATGGACTGATTGGTAAGCTTAATGCATTTGAGTTAAATAACTTTGATAACAATATTCAAAGAGTTGATGCAACTTTCAAGGCATTGGTGCCTAATGTACCAGTAAGGAAAGGTATATAAATAAGTCATGATTGTGATTGAATGTCAAGTTACACTAGGGAACTTGAAGCTATCTTGGAAGACGAAAGGAAACAAGGAGAGCTTGAAGCATTACTAGAAAAGAGATTTCTTAGAGGGATTGGTAAGTACAAAGACAAGATACCACTAAAATATTTTTCATGTAATAAGATTGGACATATTTCTGCTAGATTTCCTAATGGTGAAATAAGGATAAGTTCAAGAAGTTTAAGGGAAAAGGGTAGAAACAATTCTATGTTACAGTTGATAGAGTTACCGTGAAGAATTAGAAGATAATGATGAAGATGAGTTTGTATTTGTTGGAGTCAAATAAGATCCATCAGAAGGTGAAAAGGAACTATTTCTCATATGGGAGACAATTATGAATGGATTATAGACACTGGGTGCTCACATCATATGACCAATGATGATAGTAAGCTCATTAAGCTTGATGATTTTGATGGTGGTGTGGTAAGGTTTGGTAACAATACACCCTGTTTGGTCAAAGGAAAAGAAAATATTTCTTTTAATGGTAAAAGCAATACATATGTTGTTTATTTTGTGGATGGTCTAACACATAATCTGTTGAGTGTGGGTTAGCTAAATGATAAGGTTTATAGAATGGAATTCAAGGGAGGTATATGCAAAATAATTGGAAGCTCGGGTGATGAGAATTCTACTGCTAGGTAGACTAGAGGTAATTTATTCCATCTAAATAATACTATGAATAGTTGTTTGGTTGAATATAGTTGGCTATGGCATAAAAGGTTCTGTCATGTAAATTTTTATAGTTTGATCAAAGTGAGTAAGAAAAATGTAGTTAGGGGATTTCCACAATTAGTCAAGCCAAACAACATGATGTGTAAAGAATGTTAGTTGGGTAAGTTAAATAGTTATACTTTAAAAAGAAAGTCTTTTTAATCTAATAATGAACTTGATTTGGTGCATACTAATATCTGTGGGCCTGTGAAATAGAGAACTTATTTAGGTGATAGATATTTCATATTATTTACTGATAACCATTCTAGAATGATGTGGGTAAATTTATTGAAGGAGAAACATGATGCATTTCATAAATTAAAAACATTAAAGGCACTAGTTGAGAAGGAATTAGGTAAGAATTTGAAGTGTTTAAGCTCTAATAGAGGAGGCGAGTTTACTTTTGCAGAATTTGTTAAGTATTGTGAAGCTAATGGAATCAAGATACAAATGTGTGCAACAAGGACTCCACAACAAAATGGTGTTGAAGAGAGGAATAATAGAACTATAGTGGATGCTGCAAGGACAATGTTGATTCAAGGTGATGTACTGAAAATGTAATGGAGAGAAGCAATTAGTACTACTGTCTACACACTAAACTAGGTGCAAGTAAAGAAAGGAACCGATACAACAACTTATGAGATATGGTATGGTCACTCACCTAGTGTTAAATATTTCAAAGTCTTTGGTAGTAGATGATACATTAAGAGGGATGATTTCACAGGAAAGTTTGATCCAAAAAGTGATGAAGGTATTTTCTTGGGTTATTCTACTAAAAGCAAAGCATATAAGTGTTTCAATAAGAGAACTAACAAAATGATTGATAGTGAAAATGTAAAGGTGGAGGAATACCATGAGAAATATGGTGATTTAAGAAAGAAAGTGATAGAGGATGACCAAGAGATTGTGTATATTGAACCAGAAGTGTATGAACTAGCAGAACACAAAAATGTGGAAGAAGTGATTCAACCGACAGAAGAAGAAGTTCCTAGACCTGAATCGGTGATACCTAGGTATGTGAAGATGAATCACTCCACTGTTCATATTATGGGTGATAAGAATGTAGGTGTTCTAACTAGAAGAAAGCTCAGAGAAAGTACTTGTCTGATTTCCAAGTATGAGCCCAAGGCAGTGAAGGAAGCAATCAAGGATGAAGATTGGGTAAAATATATGGAGGAATCACTTGATCAAATTGAGAAGAATGATACATGGACACTTGATCCTAGACCTATGGATAAAAATGGGATTGGTACCAAATGGGTTTTCAGGAAAAAAATGAATGAAGATGGATTTGTGACCAAAAATAGGGAAAGGCTTGTATGTAAGGGCTATGCACAAGAAGGACTAGACTATGGAGAGATTTTTTCTCCAGTGGAAAGATTGGAAGGGGTAATAATTCTACTTTCTTATGGTGCTTATAAGAAGTTTAAAGTTTTTCAAATGGATGTCAAGTCAACTTTCTTGAATGGAATTCTTGAAGAAGAGGTTTACATAGAAACACCCTATGGTTTTGCATTGACAAAGGACAAGGACATGGTATGCAAGCTACCAAAGGCACTATATAGACTGAAAGAATCCCAAAGGGCATGGTATAAAAGGTTACATTCTTATGTTATTCAAATTGGGTTTAATAGAACAAGTGATAATAGTAATGTGTTCCTAAAAGTTGAAGGAGATAAGTTGTTGATAGCTAAAGTATTTTTTGATGATATAATATTTGGAGGAAATGATGAGATGAGTTTGGCATTTGTTGAAGAGATGGAGTTTAAAATTTTTATGATTGGGGAGATCAAATTCTTTATTGGATTGCAAGTTTCACAACTAAAGAATGGTTTTTATATATCAGTCAACCCAAATATGTGAAAGAACTACTCAAGAATTTTGGTATGGATGACTCCAAACCATTTGGAACCCCCCATGGTATCATGATGTAAATTTTCTAAGGATGATGAATATGATGTAGTAGATTCTACTTTGTAGTATATTTTTCATAGCAAACCATATATTTCTCAAGCAGTTGGAATAGTGGCCAGATTTCAAGAAAATCACAAGAAATCCCATATTGTTGTAGTTAAGATGATATTCGAGTATTTGAAAGGATAGTTGACTATGGTTTGTGGGATTCTCATGATGGTGATTTATCTTTGAGTGTGTTTACTAATGTTTATCTTTGATTATATAAAAAGAACAAGTGGTGGTGCATTCTTTCTAGGTGAAAGGCTTGTATCTTGGACAAGCAAGAAGTAAAATTGTATCTCACAATCTATTGTAGAAGAAGAGTATATAAAAATAGCTATAAATTGTACAAAAATTGCATGGATGAAGTAGATTCTTGAAGGTGTAAAAGAAAAGGTGACTGAACTAGTAAATTTTTTTGTGACAACATAAGTGAAATAAATATTTCCAAGAATTCAATAATGCATTCTAAGACCAAGCACATTACAATTAAGTATCACTTTGTAAGAGAGAAAGTGTAGGAGAAGGAGGTGAAGTTGGAATATGTACATGTTAGTATTAAGAGATCCAAGATTACTGAGAGGAGGAGGGGGGGGGTGTGAATCAATATTATAAAAATTCAAACTTTTCATTAACAATTCAACCACTTGCATCAATGGACATCCATTGCATGAAAAACTAAACAATAAAGATAAACATCCACAAAAATGTAACATAATAACACTAAAGTTTTTCTTGTGGAAAACCAACTGGGAAAAATCACACATGGGGATGACACCCAAAAAAATATGCACTCTTTTGAAGTATGCTCGATTAAGAGCTTAGCCCTGTTAAACGTTTAAAAATCCCTAGCTAAGAGAAAGACCCTGTTAGAAGTCACCCGATCAAGGGATTTAACTCTAGCCCTCTTAGGAGATTTAACCTATTAGGAGTAACCTAGTTAAAGGATTTCAAACCCTATCTAAAGAGTCACTTGGTTAAAGGATTTTCAATTCAGACCTGTTAGGATCTACCTGGTTAAGGGATTTAGCTTGATGAAGTTGTTAGGAATCAACAAGTAAATGAACTAAGAAAGTAGAACTCTCTGCTAATACATATCTTTTTCAAGATCAATCTCTTCTTCACATACAAACAATCTTCTCTCTTCTCTCTTCTCTCAATTGCACCTCTGCATCCATGATATACACTTGTAATTTTCATCATTTTACATATTTATACATTGCAAGTTCATTAGGGCAATTAACCACCTTATAAAATGTTTTACAATCTTTCTCACTTAATGAAAAAACCCTAAAACATGTTAACAATCTATAGAAATCTCTAATGACCATAGGTCAGCCTTCAATTCCCTCACACATTGATTTGACAAAGAAAAGATAAACTAGAACACATTATCCAATGTTCTTGCACAACCTCCAAGAAATACGATCATAATGATTATGTAAATACCAACTCATTAATCCTAATCAATATTCAGCATCATTACAATCCCTGGAACGCATAATCACTTACTGCAACATGATGCACCATCATCGGCCAAGGATCTAACTCATTATTCTAAGAACTTCTTATGAATTTATACTTAATGACCTTCTATCACTTGAAACTTGGTCTTCCGGTCATAAAATCATGATGCGGTCACAAAACAAACCTCATAAGGTATTCAAGATTATATATCCTGAACCATAACATCTGAATCCAAACCTATTTGACACTAACTTCAAATTATTCCTTCTTGGCTTCATCCTGTTCTTCCTGTTGACCTATCAACCTTCAATTTATTATAACTCACTCCATACATATGGTAAACTTGTGTAGTCATATATACAACATCTAGATGCATCACTTATTCTTTATATATGATCATACATGCCAACTTTTACCACATCACTGGATTCAACCTCTTGAACATACATCTATATAATAGGTACAATGTCAACCGACAAACATTAAGTTAACATAAATGAAAACATCATAAATGATCAACCTATCATCAGATCTACATCAAACACATACCATAACATACTCAAATTTATCTTTTCATTATTCATGCCAACAATCTCCCCCTTTGGCATTGATGGCAACACCAACAATACAATGCAAACTAAATACCAAAAATGCTCTCCCTTAGCTAATTCATCTAACTTGCTTGGTGGAAGAGCCCCTCTTCATGGGTCAGTTGAAGAAAAGATCATGTCTAGAGCATAAGATGTACTTGGAGGTCCTATGATGATCAACTATGACATTTTGAAGCCAATCATGGCTTATGATTGTAATAGGTTTGATGTAAAGAGTAATTATCCTAATGGTCCTAAAAGGACCATAGGACCAAATGATGGATTTCATGAACCTAGGATTGGGAAGGGTCCTAAAATAACTTAGGTTTGTTTAATAAAACATTTCAATCCTTAAAGGATCATCCATTTTGGTTAGAAGTTTGATTGGATGGTTTAAATAAGAAATTAAATTCAAATATTTGAGATGTAACAACTAGTTGCCATTTTGGTGGGAAAAGCCAAAACTAATATAATTAGTCTTTGTTAAAGGGTCCAACTGTTCTGATTGGTTGGGGCAGTTATTTAGAGTCTACTTAAATCCTAGAGAGGCACTTGTATGACAAGGAGGTACAAATTGTATAGACTGATGAATTATAAAGCAAATCAAGTTACATTCCTTGCAATTTTGTGTTGTTATTATCAACATTTTGATTGGGATTTGATGTTATGAGTTTGTTTTGGTGCCAAGAGGTTAAATAATCTCATATTAATACAATATTAAAGTGGTTTTGAGTAAACTATCAATCTATTCCTTCATCCTTTTTGCTGTCTGTCTCAAATAGTGGGAATTTTCTAAATTTTTGAAGAACTTTACAATGTTTTGAGCCATTCCATGAATGTAACCTCCTATTCTCATGGAATAGACTCAATGTAACATGTAATATATGGTACCAACATCATTTATGCGAGAGAGTTAATAGGAGTTGGTGTACACCATTATACAGTGCAGGGTAAGGGCACTAAATTGATGCCTAAGGTATTGCAGTGGGAGTTATGCCTTAGGGAGAGGGCATTTTTATGTGAAACAGTGAAAGAACATGCCAAATAAATGGTGTAGGACCTTTTTTTGGTTTTGGAAGTGAGGGGAAGGGTTTGAAATAGAAATCCCTAGTTTTTGGTGCATTTTGGTGAGGGTTTGGTGGATCCTCTATAAGAACACGTCATAAAAGCCAATGAATACCATAATCCATTGATTTGGGTCATAACTCAATATTGTTGAAGTTTTTAGGGTCAGGGGTTAAGTCCTCTATTAGGATTAAGTAATACTAAGAGGGGTGGTGAATCAATATTACAACACTTTAAACATGAACTTAGAAAATTCCAACTTAACTAGATAATTGCTTAAATGAAAAAAAACATAAACATAAGACACACAAATCATAACACCATGTTTTTTTTGTCAAGGAAACCCTAGCCAAGGGTAAACCCCAGTGGGTATGGTACCCACAAATATGTACTAAAATTATTATGTCCCTATTAGGAGTGATGGAACCTAGATTTGTAGGTTAAATTTATAAATCTATATAGTTCAGGGAAGTATATTTTATACCCTCATCATTGTTATTCATCCTTTTAATTATTTATTTAACTTATAGTTTATTCTTGCATTATTTTAACTTGGGCATTTATCTTACTAAATCATGCATTTATCTTTCTATGGTTTAATTCTTGTATTCCTCAGCCTTCATTCTTAAATTTGAATTTAAAAACTAGTCGTTTCACGTGTTTTTGCGGTTTATTTGATACCTTTATGTAGAAATGTCCGATAAAACTAAAGCGAGGATAAACGACTGGCGCTATTCCTTAATTGAGAAGATGCCCATCATTTATTCATCAAGGCATCACATGATGCTGCCATGTGTCCAGGACCCACCTTTTCTAAGAAATAAAATGGAGAAAGATTTGTGGCTAATTTTTGATAAAGACCAAACTTCATTGACAGTTGGCGTGTATCCTTAAAGAAGAAGATGCAAATTTTTTAACCTCCAAGGAATTATGCCTAATCTCCACATGTCCCAGATCCAAAGATTATCAATGATAAAGAATGAAGATCTATGGTTAAATAGGATGAAGTTCTGCTAAGATCTACGGTAGGCGTTATTCATCAAGCCCTAAGATGAAGGATCTTTAACTATCAAGGCAATGCGACAGTGCAACACGTGTCATGGTTCCGCTGCTGTCCGAGGATGAGATATTAGGGATATATGTGGCAACATATAATTGGATGGATAGGATGAAAAATTAACATGACATCTTACAAGGCAGGTTAAAGTATGAGCTACTAAAGCCTCATATTTTAGCACATGGGTTTAATCAATGATGGTGACTTAACCGAGCAATAATTATGAACGACTGGTAAAAAGATTTGAATATCGATCTACAGTTAAGTTGATGAAGATTAATGAGAGATGTTATGCTTCAAAGCAGGAGTTTTAGGATCTTTAACCATTAAGGCATAACAACAAAGCAACACGTGTCTAGGGCCCACTGAGGTCTAACCTATATGATCAACTGTTAGAAGATGGAAAGCATCGACAACAAGTGTGTTTCCTTGATGCAAGAATTTTATCCATTAGGGCATTACATGAGCTTGACATGTGTCTTTGACAGTAAAAAAGATAGAGTGCATGAGTGGTAGTGATGACTGGGATCTCCTTTTGTCATTTTATATTTTAATATTATTTTTATTTCTCTTAGGGTTTGGTTTATTATTTGAAACGTCGACATCTTCATGTAGAGTTTTGAGGGTGGAAATTATGGATATGTTTGATGATAAAATAATGTGATCTTCAGGAGATACTAAGGAAGATAAAGACATGTAGACACATTGTGAGGAATTATTATGAAGATATATGGTAACATAAGATGGTCGACAACGTTGATAACTCTGTTCTCAATGATAAAGACATTCATTCTCATGCAGAGTCTATATTGATGTTCATGGATAAGCATATGGTTGAAGTTGATGACTATATGCTGAATCATTATTTTATTAAAACATGATATCAAAGGACTTTATAAGTCATCATTATTTTAAATTGTCTCTAACAAATCACAAGTGACTTGTTAGTGACCATTATTCCAATTCCTCTTAGTCGATTAACGATTTTCCAAAGGATGATAATCATTCTTTGATTGTAACTAATGTTCAGTTGTTGATCCTAGGATTAGGTATTAGTTATGAACAAATGTATTGTTCTAAAGCTTGTTCGCATCCTTTGGAATTTATATAAATAAGGGTACCAAGCTTAATACAAAAGATTCATGATTAAGATGGTTACTACAGTTAGATTGGATAGTTTTGATCAACAACTGTAACATGGACCTAATTGTATCATTTTTCCAAAACCAATAAAGATAAGTGCACTTTTACTCTCATCTATGGGAATTGACTCATTTTATTTTCAATTAGTCCCTTGGATAAAATCTATAGATTTTCTTTAAAGTGATAGTTTGATGTTTCATGCTCCTGATTAAGTTCATAGTTTCTATTATCAATTGGTCTTTTCATCTTGCATGGTTAAAATCAATTGATTGTGTCCACAATCAATCAGTTTGTTATTTGAAAAGTGATATTAAATTGAGATAGCTGTGAATTTTTCTTAGGTTATATGCTCATTTCATAACACCTTTGAAGTGATATGTTTCTTGTAAACTGTTTCTAAGGTTGTACATAGGGTTGGGATGATTTTGACTCTATTGCCCATGATAATAATGCACTGGTCTATATACATATTGGATTATAGTTATTTAGTTCATTGTTCATAGTTTTGTGATATTCTATACATCTATCCTTTTCAATTCACATTCATATCTACAAACATTCTCTTAATAAGTTAAAGTATTTCAGTTAGCATTTTATGACACATTGCTTTCAGTTAAGATTTATTTCAAGTACATTGCCATATTTTGATAGAAAGAAGTTTGAAGTATACTTTATCTTCTATAAAAAGCCTTGTGATTTGGAGGATAAATCTAAGGTATAGGCCTACCAGCCTTGGTTCTACAGAGCCAAAATTGCAGAAGGTTCAAGATTGTCTAGGTTGAAACCTTGTTAGTTTTCCAAATCACTTGGATTTTCCAGCATTGGATTGGCAAGTCCATAGGAAATCCAACATGTTGATTTGAGCACCAACAGATTGGAAACTCTTCTGGGGAAGTTTCTGTAAGGACATTTTGAATAATTCTCAGAATATTTGGTAGGAGTCTGAAGATTAAGAATCTACTAGAGACAGGAACCCAAACCAGTGAGATATTAATTTCTTTCTGATAAAGAAAGTGGTGACTCTAGTTCTGAAATTCTATAGCATATAAGTGATAAATTTATGTTAGGAAGAAGGTATTTAAAGCAAGATAATTTTGTTGAATTAGAACCAAAAAAGAGAAGTAAAGATTCAAATAAGAAGATGATGTATGTACCACTTATAATATACCCTGACAAGGATGATCAAGAGTTTGACTATGAGAAATTCCTAGATTCAAATCATCATAGTCTTGCAAGTGAAAATGACAGCCGGAATCCCTTTTCATATGTGAAACCTAGAAATACAAGTACCCCTCAAGGAAGAGAACAAACATAAGAAGAAGAAGATTGATTTATGGATACAGTTGTTCAAGGGATGATTGGATTGGAAAATGAAGATGAGAGAATTCTCAGAGCACTTAGAAGACAACCTGATGAAGTCCTAAAGAAATTAAATATAAGAAAGAGAAAATATTCCCTCACCTAGAAAGGATGGTACTAAAAATGTAGAGAAAAAATCAGCACATGATGAGCAAGAAGGTGGACATAATGAAATCCCAAGATATTATCCTCCTCATAGAAAAAATAATAATGATGCCTTTAGGAATGTACATGTGAATCCTTTGTATAGTTTGAATAACAAGGGAGGAGGCAGAAACAGTGGGCAGGGTAACCAAGATGGTAGAAGGAATCGTAATGGATCTAACCATTATGAAAATCATGGTCATCAAAATGGAAGAGGAGAGAATAATGGATATCAACATAATAGAGGACAAAATTATGGTCCAAGAGATTATAATATGAACTTGAATTTTGGATTGAGAATGAATAATCAAGGATTCCAGAATTCAAATCATCAGAATCCAAGGTATGGAGCAATCAATAAAAATGGAAACAACTATAGAGCCCCAATGGTCTCTGACAGATATAGAAAACTATATTTTTATGGCATAAGGGGATACCCTAATAACATAAAAAATGAATTAAGAAATGCAATTCCTAAATTTTCAGGAAATGGATCATAATCTGTTGAAATACATTGCATAAAATTGAAGAATGTTATACAAGAGTTTGAGGAATTCAACGAGGATGTATATATGAAAATATTTGTTCAATCTCTCATAGAAGATGCAATAGAATGGTGCAGATGTTTACTAGATGGATCCATATCTAGTTGGTTTGAATTTGTTAATCAATTCCTAGAGCAGTTTGGTAATCATAATGACACTTCGTTTGCATCTCCTAAATTGACAAGTATAAGTAAAAATCAAAATGAATATGTAATTGAGTTCAAAAAAATATTTAAAAAAGTATTAAACATGATTCCTAGAGATATCAGGCATGTTGATTCCTTTTTGATAGATTTCTACATGGGTACTTTTGACAGTAAGGCCAACTACGAAATCGAATCTCATAGGCCATCTACTTTAGCACATGCTCTCAAGATTTCTATAAATATTGAGAATGATAGGAAAGCATCTAGCATAAGTGTTAAGAGGGAGGACCCTCAATTATTCATCTTAAAGATCCTAAGCAATACAAAGAGGAAGATAAATTCATGAATGTGATGAAAAAATTCCGAACAAGTAATGGAAGAGATAATTTTAAACACAACTAGAGTGATCGACCACCATTCATAACTAACATATATAGATTGCAGGATATGCCTTATAACAAAGCATGGAGGGATGGAAAAAAATTAAACAAAGAATTTCATACTTCTGATCCATTGTCAAAAGGAAATCATATGTTGGAAGAAAACCCATGGTGTGATGTATGTAGGTTGCCTCATGCACATGCTATTATAGATCTAGATGAAGAGGATGATAATCCTGAACCTACTACATATGAATTATCAGTAGATCCCATGTGGGGATATGATGATTAAAGTTCTTTAGATGAATTATACTATAAGAATGACCTCAATAGAGTATACCATTACAAGGATTATCAGGAAAGGACTTCAGGGTTGAGAAAATTGATAGAAGAAGAAAAAAGAGCATATACAACAGCTGCAATTGAATAAGTAAAGAGTAATTATAGATTAAGGAATAGAACAATGAATGCAGAACAAGGGAAATTTGACCAAGGAGATGATCCAAAGAAGGTGAAGCACAAAAACATCACTCAAGAGAAACATGTAGTGTTAGAATAACTGAGAGGGGGGGAGGTGAATCAGTTAGCTCCCAATTATCGTACATTCCCAAATTCCTCTAGATGTATATAAAAAATTTTTCAAACATATAATTCAACTCGGTGAAATGTATTCTGTAATCTCAAACTTTAGTCTTAGTGTTTACCGAGTATCAGTAAATTAATATTGTGATTACTGATCAATGTAGATAAATTAGTGTGTAAATCAAAATAACAATCCACAAAAATCATACACATTGACAGATAGATTTTTAATGTGGAAACCCTGCTAAGGGAAAAAACACCTAGGACTGGTAACCAAAATATTTCACTCTTCTGAAGTGATCTCGGTGAAGAGCCAACCCCATTAAAGGTTACAATGCACACTGTTAAATGTGACTTGGTTAGAGGATTTAAAACTAACAGTTCTATCTTGACCATACATTCATTATGGGGTCAACAAGAAAACACTCAACATTCATTAGAATGTCATAATAAAGACTTTCACATCCTACTCGGTTAAGAGATTTATCTGTAACAATGGTTAAACTGATACAATAATGATTTGATTCAAATACAACTCTATTTTGTAGATTTTCAGATCTATGCTAAGTACATAATACCTCTGATCAATTTGTTCACTTCAGTTCATATCATTCTTCATACTCTATTCTTCTCGGTAATGCTCTTTCCTATGTTGCTCGACAATGTCTGCAGAAAATGCTCGGTTATGTTTTTAACCAGTTTGATTAGTCATGCATAAATTTTGCATGTGTGCATCATAGAATCATCATATTATTCAAAATGAATCTCTTGTCTCTTATATAGACATCATAGCTCATTTAATTTCCATCCTTAGATTTTTTTTCTTAATCTTTATTGTTGATTTTGTCGCTTAAACCATCCTTGGCAGTTGTGTAAAAAACACATTTCAATCTTCGTCGTCCGATGTTTATTGAATTTTCATAACTGTTTAATCAACATAACAAACCTTATCATTTAACTCAGAATCATCAATTGCCAGCTCAACATTCTAGTCGGCCTCAATTGATTAAATTGCTTGGTTAATACCATGTTGTGTCGGTGATCCCTAGCTTGGTTATCACTGTGCTCAGTATACACTGTGTTTTACTTAGTGTTCACTGTCTCTTGGTGTATACAAAACTCTTTATTTACTGACCACATAAAATTTTTTTGTTCCAGATCTGTAAACCATAATAGATGTTTGTCACCATAATAATACTCAAATAAGTTGATATTAATGACAATACATTAATTGATAATGTTTATCATCACATCTGTAACTCGGTTGAATATCAACAAATGAATTCAAACATACAATCAGTTGTAGTTCATCAATCTATCCCTTTGGCATTGGTGGAAACACAATATGAAATATGCAAATAAAAATGCCATAGAAATACCAAACTTCTATTCTACAACTGCAACAATTCTATAGCTCTCCCTAGCTCGAATATATAAACTGTTTCAGTATTAAAAACTCACCATGCAGACTCTCCCTACAGATTTGACTCTTATGTTCTTGAATCTCTCTATAGATAGATATTTCTCTCCCTTTGATGGATGGATATTTCATTTTATCTTCTCTCCCTTTGAAAACAATGCCAAAAAGAAATATGCAACTCTTCAGTAGCCCAAAAAAAAATATCTCTGGTTTTCGGTGCAGTAAAACAAGTACCTTGTAGTGTACTGATATATCTGTGTTAGTCCAGTTCAGCTTTGCATTAACATGATTGATATTTTGATTTCATGTAGGTTGATGCAACCTCCTAGTCATCTTAGTGATCAATAGACAAGGCATGAACCCCTAGTCTACCTCTCAAGTACTCAAATGTATCCTTTGGTAAGGTTTGGTGAATATGTCTGCAAGTTATTCTTTTGATTGTACATATTCTAGTATAACTTATTTATCTTGTACTTGTTCCCTCAAGTAGTGATATTTGATAGATATATGCTTTGTCTTTGCATACATCACATGGTTCTTTGAAATATTTATTGCACTTGTATTATCACAGCAAATTATCACTGGGTCAGTGATCTCTTCATTCATGCCTTTCAAAAGTTGTTTTATCCATGCTATGTTTGAATAGTTTGCAGTATCAACAACATATTCTACTTCTGCAGTTGATTGAGATATATATCCTTGCTTCTTACTTATCCAAGTAACCAATATTTCTCCAATAAAGAATGGTCCACTAGTAGTACTCTTTCTATCATCAATGTTCCCAGCCCAATCAACATTAGTATAAACTTTCAGTTCAAACTTTCCTTCCCTTTTGTACCATAGTCCGTAATCCTCAGTATTCTTCAGATATCTAAAAATTATTTTTACAACAGTCATATGTGATTCTCTAGGATTAGCAAAAAATATTGCAACAATTCCAACTGCATGTGCTATGTTTGGTCTTGTGTGTACAACATACATCAAATTTTTAATCATACATTTATACAAAGTTTGATTTACCTCAGGTGTCTTGTCTTCTTTTGTCAATTTGCATCCTATCACCATAGGTATTCCGACTGGTTTTGATTATTCCATTCTGAATGTCTTCAATACTTCCTTGATGTATTTTTATTGAGTACTGTAAATACCTGCAGTCTATTGTAAAATTTGCAAACCAAGAAAAAATTTGATCTCTCCAAACATTAACATTTCAAATTATTTCTTCATTTCATCAGAAAATGAAGTGCATAGGTTATCATTACCTCCACATATAATATCATCAAAATTTTTTTTAGTAATAAGGGTCTTGTCATCATTTCCTCCTTTCAAATACAAATTGTTGTTATCACTTGTTCTAATAAATCCAATTCTTATAAGATAGGAGTGTAGTATTTCATACCATGCTCTCGGTGCTTGTTTCAATCCATATAAATCTTTGTGTAACTTACATACCATGCTTGTCTGATCAGGATAAACAAATACTTCATGTTGTTCAATGTATACCTCTTCTTCCAGTAATCCATTAACAAATGTAGACTTAACATCCATATGACATAATTTGAATCCTTTATATGCAGCATATGTAAGTAATATTCTAACTCCTTCATGTCTAGCAACGGGTGCAAAATTTTCTCCATAGTCAATTCCTTCTTCTTGTGCATACCCTTTGCAAACTAATCTTTCTTTATTTCTGGTTAAATCTCCATTTTCATTCAATTTTTTTATGAATATCTATTTGGTGCCAATGACATTCTTATCACTCGGTCTCGGTACTAATGTCCATGTCTTGTTTTTATGTATCTGCTCAATTTCCTCATTCATTGCAGTGATCCATTCTTCATTTTATAGTGCATCTCTAACATTCTTAGGCTCAAATTCACAAATTAAATATGTGTTGTCTTTAAACTTACTTCTTGTCATCATGCCAACTCTTTTATCTCCAATAATTTGATTCTATGGATGATGTCTTCTCACATATTTAGCAAGTACAGGTTCAATTCTCAATTCTTCATTGTCTTCTTTTGTAGGTCCATTATGTTCTTGTTCATGATCTTCAGTTGTACTCAGTTCAGTGTGTATACAGCCGTACTGACTTCTTCTCTCCGGTATGTTTGTGTAACATTATTTTCAATCATTAGTGTTCTAGTACAATCCACAATTGATCTATTTCTCCTTTCAACAATTTCATCCTGTTGTGGTGTCCTCGGTGCAGGAGCCTATCTTTTAATTTCACACTCATTACAAAAGTTAGTGATCTCATCATAAATAAATTCACCTCCTCTATCAGATCTCAAACACTTTAGTTCTCTACCAGTTTCTTTTTCCATTTTATCTTTGTATCATTTAAACATCTTAAATGCTTCAAATTTTTATTTTAGGAACATTACAGTCATCATTCTAGAGTAGAAATCAACAAATAAAATAAAGTATCTGTCCCTATAATAGCTCTATGTTCTCATTGGTCCACATAGGTCTGTATGAACTAACTCCAAAATATCATTAGATGAGAAATTCTTGCTCTTAAAACTAGATTTTGACATCTTTCCCATTTGATAATTTTTGCACATTACATGATCTGGTTTAGATAAGCTTGGTAAGCCTCTAACTTTACTTTTCTTACTAATCTTAACCATGTTGTCAAAATTTACATGACAAAGCCTCTTATAACACAACCATATATCTTCATTCTTTTCCAATAAGCAAGTAGTTTCAGTAGTGTCAATATAGAATAGGTTACATTTTGATTGTTCATCAGTGCCGATCAAACTTCTTGTTCCTTCATAGATTATAACTTTTCTATTTTCAAATGAAAATTGGTGACCTATGTTATTCAGTTGTGAAACACTCAAAAAATTATAATTAAGTCCTTTCACCCAATATGCATTCTCACATTTGATTTGATTGTTGAACATAATAGTACCTTTTCCTTTCACTTGACAAGGTGTATCATTTCCCATTCTAACAGATCCACCATCATAATAATCAAGAAATCCAAATTTTCCTTTATCTCCAGTCACGTGATGTGTACAAACACTATCAATAACCCAAATGTCATGCTTACTAACTTTAGAAATAAGTGTTGTTTTAACACACCTTTCATCTTCATCTGAATCATCTTTCAAAGCTACAAATACTGTCTCAATATCTTCATCAGTGTCAGAACCAGTATCATTATCTTTATCTTCAACAATGTAACAAGCCTTCTTGCCTTTATCTTTGTAATTTCAATCATTCCTTCTATCATATTGTTAGTTGCTTCTGTATTCTCTATCATCTTTTTTGTTATTAGATCTTTCATTTCTTTCATCATTCTTTCTGTAAGGGCATCTTGCAGCAAAATGGCCAATCTCTTTATAGTTAAAACATATCAAAGGTAGTTTACCTTTATATCTTCCTTTACCTTTGTGAAATCTTCTACCCATTAATGCTTCAAGTTCATCAAGTTCCTTATCATCACTTTCATTGTCACTGTTATTTCTGATTATGTGTTTGCTACTAGATTTACCAATTTTCAAAGTAGACATAAATGCAGATTCCATAGAAGGTACAACACTGTTGTCAAAATTATTCAACTCAAAATAAATCAATCTTCCAACAATATTATCAACAGTAATATTGTTTCCAGGTGCTCCTCCCATTTCATGTATTGCAGAAACTCTTATAGAATAAATAGGCAATAAATTTCTAGGAATCTTACTCACAATATTGTCTTCATCAATAGTTCCACCAGCTCCTCAAATAGCATTCACATCTTCCTTAAGTTGGGTACTGTATTGTGTTATGTTCTCTCCTTCTTTCATTCTCATATCATCAAATTTTCCTCAGAGAATTTCAACTTTAGCTCTCAGTACATTTTCATATCCTCCATAAAATAGTGTAAGCTTGTCCCACATCTGATTGGCAGTTGTACATGTCTTGATATCCTCAAATTCAAAATTAGTAAGTGAAGAAGCAATCTCTACTATTATAAGGTTGTGTTCATGTTTCTCTTTCATCTGATTGATAGTCAAAGGTCTAGTAGGTAGGATGAATTCATTATCTAGGTAATCTGGAAGGTTATCTCCAATCCCTGATAATTAGTCTCATTCTGCTTTTCCATATCGAGAAGTTCTCCTTGTTTAGCTTCGGTGCGTATCTCTTATACATCTTCTGATCTTTAGCTTAAGTCCTTCAAAACTTTCCTTCTAAGCACTGTGCGCTCTGATACCAATTGTTAGAATAACTGAGAGGGGGGGTGAATTAGTTAGCTCCCAATTATCCTACAGTCTCCAATTCCTCCATATGTATATAAAAACAATTTTAAACATATAATTCAACTTGGTGAAATGTATTTTGTAATCTCAAACTTTAGTCTTAGTGTTTACCGAGTATTAGTAAATTAATATTGTGATTACCGATCAATGTAGATAAAGTAATGTGTAAATAAAAACAACAATCCATAGAAATCATACACATTGACACAGATTTTTAATATGGAAACCCTGCTAAGGGACAAACCACCTGGGACCGGTAACCCAAAATATTTCACTCTTCTGAAGTGAGCTCAGTGAAGAGCCAACCCTATTAAAGGTTACAATGCATAATGTTAAATGTGACCTGGTTAGAGGATTTAAAACTAACAGTTCTCTCTTGACCATGAATTCACTATGGGGTCAACAAAAAAAAACTCAACATTCATTAGAATGTCATAAAAGACTTTCACGTCCTACTCAATTAAGATATTTATCTATAACAATGGTTAAATTAATACAGTAATGATCTGATTCAAATACAACCCTGTTTTATAGATTTTCAGATCTATACTAAGTACATAATACCTCTGATCAATTTTTTAACTTTAGCTCATCTCATTCTTCATGCTCTATTCTTCTCAGTAATTCTCTTTCCTCTGTTGCTTGGTAATGTCTGTAGAAAATGACCAGCTCTATTTTTAACCAGTTTGATCATTCATGCATAAACCTCACATGTGCACATCATAGCATCATCATATTATTCAAAATGAATCTCTTGTCTCTTATATAAACATCATAGCTCATTTAATTTCCATCCTTTAGATTTTTTCTCTTAATCTCCATCGTTTATTTTTTCACTTGAACCATCCTCGACAGTTGTGTAAAAAACATGTTTCAATCTTCGTCGTCCGATCTTTATTGAATTTTCATAATCGTTTGATCAACATAAAAAACCTTATTATTTACCTTGGAATCATTAATTTCAAGCTCAACATTCTAGTCTACCTTAGTTGATTAAATTGCTTGGTCAATACCGTGTTGTGTTGACGATCCCTAGCTTGTTTATCACTGTGCTCGATATACACTGTGTTTTACTCGATGTTCACTGTCTCTTGGTGTATACAAAACTCTTTATTTACTGACCACATAAAATTTGTTGGTTCCAGATCTTCAATCCATAATAGATGTTTGTCACCATAATGATACTCAAATAAGTTGATATAAATGACAATATATTAACTGATAATATTTATCATCACATCTGTAACTCGGTTGACTATCAACAAATGAGTTCAAACATACAATCGGTTGTAGTTCATCAGGTAGAACCTCAGGACTTTCAAAAAATAGAAAAAGAAAAAGCGACCAGTAAAACTCTTCTCAATGAATCTTCTTTTATGTCTAATGCATTA
The DNA here is from genome assembly GCA_018584345.1 of Thuja plicata. Classification (NCBI taxonomy): domain Eukaryota; kingdom Viridiplantae; phylum Streptophyta; class Pinopsida; order Cupressales; family Cupressaceae; genus Thuja; species Thuja plicata. The sequence goes on from MU226106.1 coordinate 1,657,367, forward strand.
TCTCAGGTTAAAATATATGTTCCTTTGCTTGAAATAGTTAAAATACCTGAATACAAAAATGAAGCTTTGAATATATTGTCTAATGTAGGTAATAAGGAATATTTTAACCAAGGGGATGAGGATCCTCCAACTATTTATTTAGGAACTACACTAAGCAAAAACGGAAATAAAATTGACCCATTTTATCTTACATTGTTAATAAACAATAAAATGGTGAAGAATTGTATGATAGACTTTGGTGCATCTGTAAACATTATGCCTAATGATGTTATGAACGAATTAGGAATGAATGTTGATACAAAATTTGGTAAATGTTATGCTATGGATAATAGATCAGTTCCTGTTGTAGGCATAATAAAAAATGTTGAATTTAAATTTCCTATATGTCCTAAAATGTCATATAAAATGGATATTACTGTTGTTGATGTCCCTGCCAATTATGGAATGCTTCTATCTAGACAATGATCCAGATTGGTAGGAGGTAGTATTCAATTAGATATTTCTTATGCTTCTATCCCTGTGAATGGCATGGATGTGAGAATTGACAGGGAGACTCGAAGTCCATATATTATTGAGTATGTGGATCCAAGCTCAGTTACACATTTCTATCACTTTGATATGGATAACTTTCAGGTAAGTATTTCAAAAGATGCAATGCAAAATGCTGAACCAATTGAACTACATGCAAAAGTAAGTAACAATACAATTTGGAAAATGCATTTTAATGGTGCTTGTTGTAGGGATGGTAATGAAGCTGGTGTCATTTTCTTTTCCCCTGATAAGAAAATATTTAAATATTCCTTTATACTATATTTTGAATGTACTAATTATGTTTCAGAGTATGAATCTCTATTAATTGGTTTTTAGCTAGTAAACATGGAATCAAATATTTAAGTGTCTTTGGGGATTCTGAATTAATTGTTTATCAAGTTAAAAATAAATTTGTTGCTAAGAAACCTCATCTTAAAAGATCTAGAAATAAAGTATGGGATTCTATAGAATGTTTTGATGCCTTTTCTATTAACTGGATAGATAGATCAAAGAATATCCTTACATATTTTATGACTAATTTGGCATTAAAGCATAGTGACATCCCTTGTGAAGACATATTCCAAGTAGAAGTTAAAACCAGGCCTACTGTACTTGACAATGTTAACAATTGGAAAATATTTGAGGATGATAGAGACATAATTAGATTTCTACCATGCGAGAAAGAGTATGAAGATCAATTGATAGAATTAAGTGCTCATGTTGAGATAGAAGATGGGAAGGAAATGTTGTTTGGAAAGGAGTTCATTCAGCTTAAAACCAATAAGGTTCCAAAAGGCCTTGTAGCAATGGAGAGATTGTTTGACAATAAAGATTAAAAAATGGACAAGAAAGACACTAATGTCAAAATGGATGAAGTAGAAAGGATAAATTTGGGAAATGAAGAATCTCCAAAAGAAGTATTTGTGGGTAAAAGTTTAACCTCCAAGATTAGAGCAGACATCATCAAACTATTGAGAAAATATAGACATATATTTTCTTGGTCCTATGATGACCTTAAAGCTTTCTGAGAAGACCTTTTCCAACATGAGATACCTTTGAAGCCTAATGCCAAACCATTCAGGCAAAGGTAGAGACCAATAAACCCTACTTTAGCTCCCAAGATGAAAGATGAATTAATCAAGATAAGGGATGCTGGTATCATAAAGCTGATTAGACACTCAACGTGGGTTTCAAATTTGGTTCCTGTCAGAAAAAAGAATGGTGATATCAAACTTTGTGTAGATTTTAGGAATCTAAATATATCATCATTAAAGGACAATTATGGATTACCAAACACAGAAGCATTATTGTAGAAGGTCACAGGCAATGAGTTATTATCAATGATGGATGGGTTCTCAGGGTATAACCAGGCGAAGGTAAAAGAAGAGGAACAATATAAAAAAAAATTTACTACACCTTAGGGTACTTATGTATATGCTAGAATGCCTTTTGGACTCACTAATGTAGGGGCTACTTTACAAAGAGAAATGGATGTGGCTTGTGACAATTTTATGGTGATATATCAAGATGACATAACTACTTACTCCAAAAGAGCAGAAGATCATTGCAAACATTTGGTATAAATATTTCAAAGAGGCCTTGAATATGGGATATCATTGAACCCAAATAAATTTAATTTTGTAGTCACTATGTTGGTACTCTCAAGTTTGGCACAAATTTGGAGTGACCAATTTAAAATTTTTCTCTAAGGCAAGGTGAGTACCCTTAAAAACTCTTTGAAGATGCCTAATTGGAGTGCAAGTGAAATATGACTTGATGATTTATATGAAATACTGATTGGGGAACATGTGAAAAAACATTCATGGAGTAAATAAAATGGTTTTTAGCTTTCAGATGTCAGTTTTGATATGTTTTGAAGAGGGTCATTCTGAGGTGTTCATTTAAATCTGCATTCTGCACTTTGCCCGATTATAGAAAATCACCTACTTTGCATGCTTGCATCTTTGGAAAAATAAAGTTTCATGACATAAGGATTATGTCAAGGTTTTATAGGCATGAGAGAGAAGCTCAATTTCCATTTTCACACCCCCATGAGTTTATTTGCACAGTTTTCCAAAGTCATTCTGTTTGCTATTAATTCTGATTCTCAGTGTAAAGTGCATAATTGCAGAATGACCTAGTTTGAGGTCTTACAAGTTTATACCCGATTGAATGGAATGGAAAATTGAATACTCCCCTATATTTTAGTCATGAATAGGTTCCCCTATGAATATTTGCAGACCTATGCCAATCCATTTGATTAGTTTCCTCAGCCAATTCCAAATTAGATTTATGCAGTTTCACTATGTTTTAATTGAGAAGGTTTTTAATGGGCTGACTTTGAGGATTAATGTTGACTGATTAGTTGATCCAGGGATTCAGATCATGAGGAATTCATCTGATTGGTTTAGGAAGTCAGATCCAAATGAGATTTATTCAGTTTTCACTCAATGCATCAGTAAAAGTCTTCCAGAGGACTGACTTTGCAAGCTGATATTATGGTGCCGGTGGAAAGTTTTAATAAGTGAGTTGACTCCTTATACTCTCTGTATGATAGTGTAATACTAGACTCAAGGATTGAGCCTCAAGATATAATCTGATAATTTTTCAAGGGCAAATCCAAAGGTAATTTATGCAATTTTCAACGTTTAGTTATATAACAACAATGAAGTGGTCGACTTTCAACATAAGTATCTCTCAGAGCTGAAGGTGTTTCTCAAATCTGCTTTGCACTTATGTTCACATGTTGGAATTAAGTACATGTTCCTGATGGCATGTTTCTAGGATATTTTTTGATCAGTTTCTGGCGCCATTTCCAAAGGCCAGTTGCTGTTTATGTGATCAAATTTGCAAAGATATAAAGGTTGTTTCTAATGGTTGCGATCTAAATGATTCATAATCCAAATGTATTGAGAGCCATGTTGGATAAATTAAGGGTGAAAATAAATTTCAAGATGGTACTATGACTGGTGCAATGTAGAGAAATGAGAGGTGTTGGACTAGTGTGGTAGAGAATGTGTGGCTTCAACTCCCTATATTGAATCTTTTATTTGTAAAGGAATTCTCACCTTATTCTAAGAAGTCGTAGACAGTACTCATTAGCAATGTTATTCCATACAAACAAAAATAGAGTTGTCTAAGATGCAAGCATAGTTCCCCCCACACTGGAAGAAGCGGTGGCTAAAAGATTCAACAATTTTTTATCCAGAAGAATAATCATTTTGCTAGTTATTTGAAAAGCTAATTCCTATGTAAGATCTATCTCCAAAAGGTAGGAGAATGTTTTCTTTTATACAACTCATATCTTCATTCTATCGGTTCGATAGTTGGATTGGTATAGCAGGCATGCTAGCATTATTCTTTATATCTCCGATCTACAAGTGAGCTATGTAAACAACGAATGATTTGAATCAAAATTTAAATTTGATGTAGAAGATTGGAAATTTTCTAGCAAATGCATTTGGCTGGTGTAATGCCAAACTACCTAGACTGGTCCAACACCCAAGGCTAGCGTGGACTCCTCAAGAAGCTGACTCATTGGATTTCCTAGGGCTATGGTTAATGCCAAAATCTAATCCAATTTGAGCCTTATAAATCAGTGTTAACATGTCGGATCACGTGTTGACATCCTAATAAGAAAAGACTAAATCAAATTTAAGTTCTAGTCATCGATTTGATTCTCAACAGCTTGATAGAATGGTCAACCCAAACACAATTTGAAAAGTCTTCATCATCCATGCAAATTTTTGATCTCGCTGGAACCATCTAGGAGTTCTAGAGGGCACCATATTTTAGCCATGTAAGCGTCCATCTCACAATTTATAATCTTTCTATTAAGGCGCTAGAACCTCTGAAGGTTGCAGTAGAATGATGAGTTCCAGTGAAAACCTAAGGAGACCACATATGAAATGGGAAGTAGATCCAAGGTAAGTGGTAGATGTTACATGGGAGGCAATGGAAAGTTGGACAATCAAGCAACATAGAGAAAAGAAAAAGCCGCATAGGAAGCTGGAGGTTAGAGGGTTGTTTTTATAATGTTTGAAACTTTAACAAACAACGCAATTTGCAGTTGTAAAGAATATGGTGGACAGGCTGCACTAGACTGTAAGAGGAGCTTTGCAGTTTAAAATAATGCAAACAACCAACACATGGGAAATCTGCGTAGGAGGGCAGGTAGAAGGAGTCTTAAAAAAATATTGCAAAACATTTTAAATGCAAATTGTAATGGCAAACAAGGGAGAGCTCCTGCGCAGCGATGCATATGGAAATCAACGCAATCTGATGGAATGAATGCAATGTTTAAAATTAAAAAAAACTTCAAACAAAATGAAGATGGTGTTTCATAGGGAAATGAAGGAGGAGGCTAGTGAAATGAGCAAGGGGCAGACCAAAGGAAGCTTGCGCAACATGTAAAGGAGAAACTAGGTCGCGCATAGCTAAAATTTGAAGCATTTATTTTTGCCATTTATCCCACATTCTCGATGGGGTGTATGTTTCAAGTCTTTTTATATTGTAACACTTATTAAGTAAAATGAATTAAGAGCCAAGAGGCCTGTTGGTGGGCCCCTTGGTTGGAAGAGTGAATACGGTGGTGGACCCCATGATTTTGGCACGTAGGTGCAAGAAGGACTTTAAAAAAATCAAAATGTTTAATCCCACATTCATCAGGAAAGGAAAATATCAAGTATTTATAAGGTAAAAACCACAATTGGTAATATGAAGAGAAGCTCGGAGGCTATGCATGCGTGTGAGTGCAAGGTGTGCCTCAAAGTGCATGCTAGCGATGATAGATGACAAAACACCAAATTTTGACAGGGCCCGCAAGAATGATGTGGCAGGTGAGTTGGCAGAGAGGCCTGCAGGTTGTGCACATTTCTCGAGGCAAACAAGATCAATGGATCACTTAATGGCTTAGAGAAAAATATGCAAGGAGGATAAGCGTAAGACATTAAGCCGTTGCAACACGTGGAGATGCAGACAGCTGGGTGATGAGGTGGTGATGATGTGACAGCACGCTAGAGGGGCCTGCAGGTTGGGCATGGATCCCGAGGTGAGAAATATCGATGACCGACTTAGAGGATTAATGGAAAGATGCTCAAAATCTACCCATTAAGCCATTAAGTCATTGCGACATGTGGCACCTGGACAGATGGCAGGATCCTATGCAGTGTAGAGGTGGCACTTCCAAAGAAAATCAGAGATGGACACTTGTCACGAGCTGGTGAAATCTGGGTTGAAAAGAATAAAACACAGGTAAAAGGATGCATAAAGATATAATATAAGGATTAAAGTGCAAGTAAATGCATAAATAAAATGGTAAAAAGCATAAATAAAAGATTGAAATTACCGAGGAGAATAAGGATTAATATGCAGAAACAAATCAAAGGAAATAAAGATGACACAAGACTTACAAAGTAAAGTTTAAAAGTGTAGAATTTAAAAGAAAATATTAAAGTGCACGAGTAATAGAGTATATAAGAAATTATATAGTTTGCGCATAAATTGAGAGATAAAAATATGTAGATTAAAGTAAGATTAAACTTCACAGAACATTAGAATAATGTCATTTTGAAATTGAATATGCATTCACCGATCAAATTTTAAAGGACCGATCAAATTTCGAAGGCATTCTTGGGATCTTTTTCAAATTGTGGGGAGGCAAAGAGGATTTTCAAAGGCAGTTTAAGGATATATTTTTAGAGATCATATCAAATTTTGGGCAGTTGAGAATGGAGTTTTCAAATGTTTTGCAAGAATCGATAGGTGTCTGTGCAAGGAGGAATCAGGAGGTCACTCTTCCCATATATATATATATATATGGATAGAATAGAGGTTCCAAATCATGGTCTCCATAGAGAGTTGCAGAGTACTGGCTCTAGGAGTTTCTAGTTGTTTTGTGGTTCTATTAGGATGTAGTTTATGGATTGTATAGTTTTTCTATCAGATATAATAAATGTTTTTAGATCTTTTGCATATTGTTGAAGTGGTAAATGTTGTAGATCAGATTGGTACAGAAGCAAGATTCATCATACTAAATACAATTTTTATCAGATTCAAGTCTCTCCTCCGTGTTGTTCATTTGGATTATGAATTTTTTGATTCATTGCATGGATTCATCTGTGTATGTTTTATTAGTCCTTAGTTCTGATCTAGGATCAGATTAAATGAAGCTATGGATATGACATAAATTCATATGTTCTGCAAAAGGATTTCATTACAAGTAGTGTATGGTCTGATATCATTTGTATTCATGGCTTTGAGTCTTTGACAATAGTTTTTTTCTGTATGCTGCTCCTGAGCTAGAAGTATTGCCCAATGGACAAGGCACTAATTAGAAATCAATATATTCCTTATTGATACATGACAAATCAGTCTTAGCTATGTTCTGCAACTTGAAAATAAACTCTGAAATATCTTATGTTGCTTGTGTGTTTGTGGTATTGTACTAATCTCATGCTCCACTTCAAGGTCAATGTTCAATGGGTGGTTATCCGGTCACCTAGTATCTCCCGGTCGTGTTGAAGCCTTTGTGAGATCGCTGCTGGGTGACACCTTATTGAATATTTGAAGGTGTTGAAGGGTGTCCCCCCTTGGTTTTGTAGAACCTAAAGCATAGAAGGATGTATCTACATCCTTGTTAATTGGTCCTTTTCAATCTTGGTTGAATACTGGGAGTTGGCTACTCTTTAAAATCTATCAGAAAGGGAAAAGGTTGCTGTCCATTTATCACAGCATAAAAAGGAACCAACAAAATGGTGACTCTTCTGGGGATAGAGATGGAAAAATCTTGCTGAACTTTTAAAGAATCTCTGGTGTTTCATTGTCTTAAATGATTCAGGTTTATCAAGTCGAGAAAGACTCCTAGCCTATTTGTTTATAAATCCAGTCATTTTCCACCATATCCATTTGAGGATAAGAGTTCTTAATGTTTGTAATTCTGAAAGTTCTTCAGATCATAATTGTCAGCCTGAGTGTTGTTGTTGAAAGAAATTCTGAATGTCTTCTTTGTGAAAAAGTGTGTCAAATCCTATAGACTTGCTAAAAGTATGCTATCTTTGTTTGAATCCCAACTTTTCCTTGTTCTACAAATGTTTTATTCATCTCACAACAGTGAGTGGAGAATCTGAAAGATCTCTGCACTAGTGTGCATTTAATGATGAAATGTGATGATTAGTTGGAGTTATTTGCAGCAAGGATTTAGGAGACACTCAAAGATTCAGTGGCGAGTGACAAAATCAGAAGGAAATAAAGAAGGACAACAAAAAAATAATTTTCCTAGGTATTCCTCAAAGTTTTTATGAGATAATTTGTTCTTTACTAGGTGAAGAAGTCACTAGAGAAAAGGAAAGTGAATTAAAAAATTTCCCATACTTCTTGTTTTACAATCTCAGTCATCAAAATCAGAAGTATGTTATGTTGTTATGTGAAACAAATGATTGCATAGTTGGATGAAATCTTTGTGAATGAGAAAATGTGTTGTTAATAAATAGTGCAATGGAGATTCCAAATTTAGTAGATCAGGATATGCTGCATAGATCTAAAACTTATCCAACAGATCTTGAAGAAATTCAAAAGGATAATGCATTATTTAATAAAGCCATCTTGTTTTTGAAAAGACATGTAGGAGAAATAAATGAAGAATCCATACATGTATTTTATGAAATTTTTTCCAATGCATATAATAAGCCTTCAGAAGGGATTGAACTTCAAGAGTATACATATCTGCATTTGTTCTTAGAGCTTTGTATGCCTAAGTTAGTATTTTGGTCTGTGTCATGTAGAGAGGAAGACATGAACTTGTTAAGAAATGGATAGATGAGTTTGAAGAATCTAACTATGAAAGTATCGATGATGCTGACTCTAGTTATGATGACAATACTAATTATGATGTTGATAGTGAAGTAGATGAATATCAAGATGTCAAAGATGAAAATCTATTTGCGGATGTTTCCGTTGGATTCATAGATTTTTTTATTATCAACATGGTAATGCAAATTTCTTGTCTCAATTTAGTGAAGAGTTTTGTGGACAGCAAGAGAATGATTATGATGCAGATGATAGTTGTAGTGATGATTCTTTTGCACAAAAAGGCATGAGCCAATAGATTGCATTCCTTGTGTCAAATGAACAAGATGTTTGCAGCAATAAGAATAAGGTTAAAGGCAGTGAAAATGAAGTTCAATGCCCACTAAGTAGTGAAAGAATATCAAAATTATTACCTCCTGATTTTTAGAGGTATGGTCCTAATATAGACTCTACTTTGCAACAACTGATTGATATATGCTTTGACAATGAAGACATGAAAATGGGTGCAAGGTGTGAAACTTATGCTGATATTCTTTTTCCTACTCCCGAGGCAAACAATATGCAAGATGTAAATGCATATGACTATGAGAAATTGGAATATGTCAAATATGATGAGTATGATGGCTCATATGCTGGTATGGATTCAGATTTGGATGAGATTAGTGTGAATGGTTCTTGTATTGATCATGATGTTGAAGAAAGTGATAAATCTGAATGTGTATTTTCAGATTTACAAATGATGAGTGAGCCATTAATTAATGATACATTTTTAGGTTTGGATGATGCTGATAGAAGTTGTAATCAACAAGATCATATGCAATCAAGTTCTTTTTTAGATGTGTGCCATTTTGGTTTGTAGGAAGATGTTTTAATTGAACTTCCATATTCTATGCAAACTAATGATCATGTTGAGTTTGTTTCCAGCCATGAAGAGGAGCTGGAATATTTTCCTTTTCAGCTTGTCTGTGATGGTCAAGGGTGTGATACTTTTATGTCACAAAATTACCAGCATTTGTAGTATTTTGTTGATTCCCAAGTATTCAGGGATAATGATTGTGCTGATGGTTTTTACTATGATGTGCTAATAAGAAGTTGCAACATGATTAATCAGGTATATGACAGTGGTAATTTTAGCTAACCTCTATTCCATGGAAATGAGAATCAAGTTTTTGATAGGGGTAAGTGGTGATTTTAGTTTGATAGTTGTTGGCCATTTGTAAATATTTTACATGTTGTATAGTTGCTTTTCTTCAGTTGTGCGTTAGGTGTTTTGTGCTTTCAATAAGGAACCCCATTTTTGGAAGTTGAAATGAAGTCTGATTTTTGAGTGGTCTGCTTCACCAAGAGATTTTGAATTCTCTGTGCCCGCAAGGGGTACGTGTCCCCAGATAGAGCCACTGTTGGTACTCTCAAATTTGGCACAAATTTGGAGTGACCAATTAAATTTTTTTCTCTAAGGCAAGGTGAGTACCCTTAAAAACTCTTTGAAGATGCCTAATTGGAGTGCAAGTGAAATATGATCTGATGATTTATATGAGATACCGATTGAGGGACATGTGAAAAACCTTTCATGGAGTAAATAAAATGGGTTACAACTTTCAGATGTCATTTTTGATATGTTTTGAAGAGGGTCATTCTAAGGTGTTCATTTAAATCTGCATTCTACACATTGCCTGATTATAGCAAATGACCTACTTTGCATGCTTGCATCTTTGGCCGAATAAAGTTTCATGACATAAGGATTATGCCAAGGTGTTATAGGAATGAGAGAGAAGCTCCTTTTCCATTTTTAGACCCCCATGAGTTCATTTGCACAGTTTTCCAAAGTCATTCCGTTTGCTATTAATTCTGATTCTCAGAGTGTAAAGTGCAGGATTGCAGAATGACCTAGTTTGAGGTCTTACAAGTATATACCCGATTGAATGGAATGGAAAATTAAATGCTCCCCTATATTTTAGTCATGAAAAGGTTACCCTATGAGGATTTGCAGGCATGTGCCAATCCATCTAATTAGTTTCCTCAGCCAATTCCAAATCAGATTTATGCAATTTCACTATGTTTTAATTGAGAAGGTTTTTAATGGGCTGACTTTGAGGATTAGTGTTGACTGATTGGTTGACCACAAAAACAATATAGTTGATGCCTCATATTCCTTATATGAAATTGAATCAATTCCCAGGGATTCAGATCATGAGTCATTCATCTGATTGGTTTAGGAAGTTAGATCCAAATGAGATTTATTCAGTTTTCACTCAATGCATCAGTAAAAGTCTTCCAGAGGGCTGACTTTGCAAGCTGATATTATGGTGCCAGTGGAATGTTTTAATAAGTGAGTTGACTCCTTATACTCTCTATTTTATAGTGTACTACCAGGATCAAGGATTGAGCCTCAAGATATAATCTGATAAATTTTCAAGGGAAAATCCAAAGGTAATTTATCCAATTTTCAACGTTCAGTTATATAACAACAATGAAGTGGTCAAATTTCAACATACATATCTCTCAAAGCTAAAGATGTTTTTCAAATCCGCTTTGCACATATGTTCACGTGTTGGAAGTAAGTACTTTTTCATAATGGCATGTTTCTAGGATATTGTTTGATCAGTTTATGACACCATTTCCAAAGGCCAGTTGTTGTTTATGTGATCAAATTTGTAGAGATATAAAGGTTGTTTCTAATGGTTGCGATCTAAATGATTCATAATCCAAATGTATTAAGAGCCATGTTGGATAAATTAAGGGTGAAAATAAATTTCAAGATGGTACTATGACTGGTGCAACGTACAAAAATGAGAGGTGTTGGACGAGTGTGGCAGAGAATGTGTGGCTTTAGCTCCCTATACTGAATCTTTTATTTGTAAAGGAATTGTCACCTTATTCTGAGAAGTTGTAGGTAGTACTCATTAGCAATGTCATTCCATACAAAAAAAAATAGAGTTGTCGAAGATGCAAGCATAGCTCCCCTCCTACTGGAAGAAGCATGGATAAAAGAGTCAACAATTTTTTTATCCAGAAGAATAATCATTTTTCTAGTTATTTGAAAAGCTAATTCCTGTGTAAGATCTATCACCAGAAGGTAGGAGAATGTTCAATTTTATACAACTCATATCTCCATTATACCGGCTTGATAGTTGGATTAATATAATAGGTGTGCTAGCATTAATCTTTATATGTCTGATCTGTGTGTGAGCTGTGTAAGCAACCAATGGTTTGAATCAAAATTTAAATTTGATGTAGAAGATTGGAAATTTGCTAGCAAATGCAATTGGCTGGTGTAATGCCAAACTCCCTACATTGGTCCAACACCCAAGGTTGGCGTGGACTCCTTAAGAAGCTGGCTCATTGGATTTCCTAGGGCTATGGTTAATGCCAAAATCTAATCCAATTTGAGCCTTATAAATCAGTGTTAACATGCCAGATCACATGTTGACATCCTAATAAGAAAAGACTAAATCAAATTTAAGTTCTAGTCATTGATTTGATTCTCGGCAGCTTGATAGAATAGTCAACCCAAACACAGTTTGAAAAGTCTTCATCAGCCACGCAAAATTTTGATCTCACTGGAACCATCTAGGAGTTCCAAAGGACACCATATTTTAGCCATGTAAGCCTCCATGTCACAATTTATAACCTTTTTGTTAAGGCGCTAGAACCTCTGAAGGTTGCAGTAGAATGATGAGTTCCAGTGAAAACCTGAGGAGCCCACATATGAAATGGGAAGCAAATCCAAGGCAAGTGGCAGATTTTATGTGGGAGGCAATGGAAAGCTGCACAATCAAGAAGCAGCATGGAGAAAAGAAAAAGCCATGCAGGAAGCTGGAGGTTAGAGGGCTATTTTTATAATGTTTGAAACTTAAAAAACAATGCAATTTACAGTTGTAAAGAATATGGTGGACATACTACACTAGACTGTAAGAGGAGCTTTGCAGTTTCAAACAATGCAAACAACCAACACATGGGAAATATGCGTAGGAGGGCAGGTAGAAGGAGTTTTTTAAAAATTATTGCAAAACATTTTAAATGCAAATTGTAATGGAAAACAAGGGAGAGCTCCTGCGCAGTGATGCATATGGAAATCAGCACAATCTGATGGAATAAATACAAGGGGCAGGTAGGAGTTTTTTAAAAATTATTGCAAAACATTTTAAATGCAAATTGTAATGGAAAACAAGGGAGAGATCCTGCACAGTGATGCATATGGAAATCAGCGCAATCTGATGGAATAAATACAACGTTTAAAACTAAAAAAAAACTTTAAACAAAATGAAGATGGTGTTTCACAGGGAAATGAAGGAGGAGGCCACTGAAATGAGAAAGGGAAAGACCAAAGGAAGCTTGCACAACATGTAAAGGAGAAACCAGGTCACGCACAACCAAAATTTGAAGCATTGTGTTTGACATTTATCCCACATGCTCGGTGGGGTGTATGTTTCAAGTCTTTTTATATTGTAACGCTTGTTAAGTAAAATGAATTAAGAGCCAAGAGACCCATTGGCGGGCCCCTTGGCTGGAAGAGTGAATGCAGTGGTGGAACCCATGATTTTGGCGCGTAGGTGCAAGAAGGACTTAAAAAAATCAAAATGTTTAATCCCACGTTCAGCAAGAAAGGAAAATATCAAGTGTTTATAAGGTAAAAGCCACAGTTGGTAATATGAAGAGAATCCCAGAGGCTATGCATGCCCATGAGTGCAAGGTGTGCCTCGAAGTGCATGCCAGTGATGATGAAGGATAAAAGACCAAATTTTGGTAGGGCCTGCAAGAATGATGTGGCAAGTGAGTTGGCAGAGAGGCCTGCAAGTTGTGCACTTTTCTTGAGGCGAACAAGATCAACAGATCTCTTAATGGCTTAGAGAGAAAGATGCAGGGATGATAATAATAAGCCATTAAGCCATTGCAATACGTGGCGATGCAGACAGTCGGGTGATAGTAGGGTGATGAGGTGGTGATGATGTGGCAGTGCACTGGAGGGGTCTGCAAGTTGGGCATGGATCCCGAGGTGAGAAAAATTGACGGCTGACTTAAAGGATTAATAGAAAGATGCTCAAAATCTACCCATTAAGCCATTAAGTTATTGTGACATGTGGCACTTGGACAGATTGCAGGATCCTATGTAGTGTAGAGGTGGTACTTCTAAAGTGAATTAGAGATGGACACTTGTCACGAGCTAGTGAAATCTGGGTTGAAAAGAAGAAAACAGAGGTAAAAGGATGTATAAAGGTATAATATAAGGATTAAAGTACAAGTAAATGCATAAATCAAATGGTAAAAAGCATAAAAAAAAGATTGAAATGCCCGAGGATAATAAGGATTAATATGCATAAAAAAATCAAAGGAAATAAAGATGGCACATGACTTATAAAGTAAAGTTTAAAAGTTCAAAATTTAAAAGAAAATATTAAAGTGCATGAGTAATAGAGTATGTAATAAAGTATATAGTCTGCGCATAAATTGAGAGATAAATATGCAGATTAAAGTAAGATTAAACTACATAGAACATTAGAATAATGTCATTTTGAAATTGAATATGCATTCACCGATCAAATTTCAAAGGCATTCTCGAGATATTTTTCAAATTGTGGGAAGGCAAAGAGGATTTTCAAAGGCAGTTTAAGGAGATATTTTTAGAGATCATATCAGATTTTTGGCAATTGAGGATGGATTTTTCAAATATTTTGCAAGAATTGATAGGTGTTTGTGCAAGGAGGAATCAGGAGGTCACTCTTCCCATATACTCTTTTTGTTTTGGATAGAATAGATGTTCCAAATCATGGTCTCCATAGAGAGTTGCAGAGTACTAGGCCCAGGAGTTTCCAGTTGTTTTGTGGTTCCATTGGGATGTAGTTTATGGATTGTATAGTTTTACTATCAGATAGACTAGATGTTTTTAGATCTTTTGCATATTGTTGAAGTGGTAAATGTTGTAGATCAGATTGGTACAGAAGCAAGATTCATCATACTTAATATAGTTTTTATCAGATTCAAGTCTCTCCTCCATGTTGTTCATTTGGATTATGAATTTTCTGATTCATTGCATGGATTCATCTGTGTATGTGTTATTAGCCCTTAGTTCTGATCTAGGATCAGATTAAATGAAGCTATGGATATGACATAAATTCATATGTTTTGCATAAGGATTTCATTACAAGTAGTGTATGGTCTGATATCATTTGTATTCATGGCTTTGAGTCTTTGACAATAGTTTGTTTCTGTATGCTGCCCCTGAACTAGAAGTATTGCCCAATAGACAAGGCACTAATCATAAATCAATATATTCCTTGTTGATACATGTCAGACAGTCTTAGCTATGTTCTACAACTTGAAAATAAACTCTGAAATATCTTATGTTGATTGTGTGTTTGTGGTATTGTACTAATCTCATGCTCCATTTCAAGGTCGATGTTCAATGGGTGATTAGTCGGTCACCTAGTATCTCTTAGTCATGTTGAAGCCTTTGTGAGATCACTACTGAGTGACGCCTTATTGAATATTTGAAGGTGTTGAAGGGTGTCCCCCCTTGGTTTTGCAGAACCTAAAGCATAGAAGGATGGATCCACATCCTTGTTAATTGGTCCTTTTCAATATTGGTTGAATACTGGGAGTTGGCTGCTCTTTAAAATCTATCAGAAAGTGAAAAGGTTGCTGTCCATTTATCACAGTGTAAAAAAGAACCAACACACTGAAGGAAAATTACTAGGACATATTGTGTCCAAAGATGGAGTAAGAATAGGTCCTGAGAGGATTGCAGCAATAGATAAAATAGAGGTCCCTAAGAATGTCAAAAAGATCCAATCCTTCTTTGGACAAATAAACTTTGTGAGGAGGTTTGTCCCAAATTTTTTAGAAATAATTAAACCAGTTGCTATGATGTTGAAGAAGGGTGCAGAAATGAAATGGACTAATGAAGCTTTAGAAGCATTTGTAAATATAAAAAGGGAAATTAAGGAAGCCCCTATCCTCAAGTCTCTAGATTATACTAAACCATTTCAATTATTTTGTTTTGCATCATATCACACCATTGCTGCTATCTTATTGCAAAAGAATAGTGAAGGTTATGAACAACCAATATCATTCTTTAGTAATACTCTTCAAGATCTAAGTTAAATTATGATATTAATGAGAAACAAGCTTATGCACTTGTGAAAGCAGTGAAATCCTTTAGGCCTTATTTGGTTGGAGCAAAAGTGGTAGCCTATGTTCCTAATGCAGCAGTAAAGGATATATTCAAACTGTTAGAAGTCACTAGGAGAAGATGTAGATGGGTGAACAAAATTTAGGAATTTGATATAGAGATTCAGATCACTAACATTTTTAGAGGACATAGATTATAAAGATTGATGGAAGAATCAAATATGGATGCATTACAGGTCAATCAGGTGGATTTAAGTGAGACCCAAACTAGTATTGAAAGGTTTCCTGGGTACACTAACATAGTACATTTCTTAAAACACATGAAATGTCTAGAAAGCCTTATAGATAGTCAGAAAAGGATAGTAAAATTGCAGGCATCTAAGTATGTCTTAATACAAGGAGATCTGTACTAGAAAAACATGAATGGTATACTTCTTTTTTGTTTAGATGAATACCAAGCAAAGAAAGTGCTCAAAGATCTTCATGATGGGGTATGTGGGGGACATTTTTCAGCAAAGACCACTGCCCATAAAATATTTAATGCAGGATACTATTGGCCTTGTTTGTTTAAAGAATTCCATGCCTATATTCAGAGATGTGAAGCATGTCAAAAGTTCTCAGAAAAACTCAAATACAATGGTGCATTACCTCTTAATCCCATGTCTACTGAAGAACCATTCCAAATTTGGGGAATATACTTCATAGGAGAAATCACTAATGCTTCTAGTGGTTGACATAAATGGATTTGGGTGGCCACTGACTACTTCACTAAGTGGGTGGAAGCCATACCTACTAGAAAAGATACTAGTAAGGTGATGATCAAATTACTGACTGAAAATATATTGATAAGATTTGGTATTCCTCATAAGATTGTTTGTGAGAATGCTATGTGTTTCAGATCTGCAGAGTTCACTGAATTTCATGAGAAATATGGAATACAGATTTTTTATTCATCCCCTTATCACCCTCAAGGAAATGACCAAGAAGAATCTATTATCAAGAATATAATGAATATCATCAAAAGAATGTTGGACAACAACAAGAGATCATGGGACTCAAAGTTACCACTTGCACTTTGGGCAGACAAAATTACAATTAAGAAGTCTACTAGATATGCACCGCATGAACTTGTTTATGGAAAGACAACCCATTTACCTTTGAATAATTTTTTACCAGTGTACAAATTTGTGAGTAAAGAACAGTGGGAAAAAGTGGATTTTATGGAGGATAGGTTTCATCAGCTTGCAGAATTGGATGAAATGAGGAATCATGCTCAAGAGAGAAATCATGAATTACACCAAAAAGTGAAGGTTTTGTTTGACAAGAAGACCACAAAAAGGAAGTTTTAGGAAGGATATTTGGTTTTGAGATGGAATGTAAAGGATCAAGACAAAGGAAGACATGGAAAATTTGATGCTCTATGGCTAGGTCCTTTTTTCATCATTGGTAAAGGAGGTGAGAATTCTTATCTCTTACAAGATTTGGAAGGTTATCTTCATGAGATTCCTGTACATGGTCAATATCTTAAACCCTTCTTCTCTTGAAAGCTACAAAAGGAAAGTTTTTCTTTCTTCCTTATTTGTAAAATATGTATTGTATTCTTTTGTTCTTCTAATGGTCTACTTTTCCAAAGATAGCTGGGATCTTGCTGTGTCAAGGTATGCACACACATCCCCAGAAAGAGCCACTGATGGAACCCATATTTGCAGGTTAAATTTACAAATCTATATAATTTACAAAGCCTCATCTTTTAGCACATGGGTTTAATCAACGATGGTGAATTAACCGAGCAATAAAGATGATTGGCTAATAAAAAAGATTTGAAGATCGATCTACAATTAAGTTGATGAAGATCAATGATAGATGTTATGCCTCAAAGTAGGATTTGCACGATCTTTAACCATTAAGGCATCACAACAGAGCAACACATGTCCAGGGCCCATCGATGTCTGAGCTATATGATCAACTATTAAAATATGAAAATCATCGACGACAAGCGTGTTTCCTTGTTCAGGAAATGCGAGACTTTTATCCATTGAGGAATTACACGATCTTGACATGTGTCTTCAACAATAAAAAAGATAGAGTGCCCGAGTGGCAGTGATGACTGGGATTTCCTTTTGTTTTTTTAAATTTTAATATTGTTTTTATTTCTCTTAGGGTTTGGTTTATTATTTGATACGTCGACATATTCATGCAGGATTTTGAGGGTGGTGATTATGGATCCATTTGATGATAAAACAATGTGATCTTTAGGAGATACTAAGGAAGATACAGACATGCAAACACATTGTGAGGAATGATTATGAAGATATTATTGGGAAGATTGCTACAATGTAGACAATTTTTATTTTGTCATTGATGTCAAACCTTAACTGGTGAGACTATTGCTGTATGTTTGAGTACCATATCTATTGATTGATGAAGATTTGAAAGAATGGGATGACAAGAAGACCAAGGAAATGGTTGAGTTATGAGTATACACCAGGGTACTTGATCATTTGACACTTTGGCAAAGTGATATGTTGTTTATCTATCACTGATAGTTCATTGGAAGGTCGATGCCGAGCAAAGCAAAGTTGATGCCGAGCAAAGAGAAAGGTGATGCCGAGAAAAGCAAAGATGATGCTGAGTGCCAGTGAAATGCCGAGGGAGAAAGAGAAAGTCAAGCAACAGTATTTTAGTTATTGATGAGATTTGAGATCTCTGGCCGACATAGATGATTTTGTTGGGATTTGTGTTGCTAATTAAGATGAGTTCACATTCATTTAATGCACGGGAAACTGTTATTAGCGCATGGATTCAATGTTTAATTAATGACTATATTGGAGAAGTAAATAAAATGTAATGATGGAAAGATCCGTTGGATTTGACCTAACCTAAGATCTACGATCTTGATTAAGCAGAAAAAGATCTATCTAACCTAGATGAAGAGGTATAATATAACCTACAGAGGTTATCGTCATGGAATCTAAGTGCAAGGATAAGTTGTATGCAAGAGTATTGCATGGTTAATTGACTGATTGACAAGACCTAGCAAAGAAGGCTAAGCAAAGAAGTAGAGAGAGATTGTTTGATGGATTTCCAAGTAGATCTGAAGTTTGAGATGAAAATGGAGGCCACTCAGTGAATTAGCATTAGAGCTGAAATTGGATCTGGATTTGCAAAGTAAGTTGTATGTATCAGATCACACCTGCTGATTACTTTCTAACCATT
>MU226106.1:1696711-1708209 GCA_018584345.1 Thuja plicata
TCCTTGAATGCATGCTTCTTTGTTATTGCTTGAACATGATCATAACAAATTAAAATATCTCTTTAATGAAAGTCATTTTCAGAAATTTCACATAGACCCGTACATATTCAGTCATAAATTTTGAATCTAAGACTTTCTCTCCAATCTCTTTGGTGAGATTCTTTGAAATTAGGTTTTCACCAACATATACAAAATTTAGGAAAATCCAATGGTGCATTTGTGAGATATGGTCCTTTTACCGAGACTATATTTTCTGAGACAGCCACACATTCACCATCAACAAACCACTCTCTTACATTTGCAACCTAGCTCTGATACCATGTTAAGTTTTTAGGATAGCTGCAAATGTAATAACACTCTATGTTGTATGTGTTTTCCAAATGCAACAATCTCTCTTTCATTTATATTGAGAATGAGGATAGGAGAGACATGTCCCTTCATAGGACATGTCTATTCATTATTATTTATAAGAAAGGACATACCTCTTCCAACTAATTATAATTTAATCAATCTTACAATGTTTCATCAATAAATTATTAATTAAGAATAATAATATAATAATTTAATATTAAATATTAAATGTCATCTGATTAATAATAATATAACATATATATTATATTATTATTAATCAACATATATTATATGTATTCTAATGATCATACGACTGAAGATACAAACATTAACACTATTCATCTATCCTTTTCAATTCACATTCATATCTACAAACATTATCTTAATAGGTTAAAGTATTTTAGTTAGCATTTTATGAAACACTGCTTTCAGTTAAGATTTCTTTCAAGTACCTTTCCATATTTTGAGAGAAAGAAGTTTGAAGTATAATTTATCTACAATATCGTCAGAAAATGGAAGCACTTCCATTTTGGACTGGTTTATCCCTCCGATTAAGTAGTTTTGGGTCATGTCAAATGCCTTGAATGGTTCTTTGACTTGGATCTGGCTTTTCCCCTATTCTACCCCATTTTCAACTTCTCTCCGGCCTGTTTCTGGCATCCTGCTCTATAAATTTGAGGTTCTTGACCTCAGGGTCAAGTTTGACCTTTAGGGTCAAGTTCTACCTCAAACTTGACCTAGGTTAAGGTTGAACTTGACCCTAACCTAGGTCAGATTTGACCTCAACCCTAACCCAGGGTCTGAATTTCAAGTCTCCAAGATTTCTGGATGTCCGGGCTTGGAAAGATTTAATTCTCGCTTCCAAGTCGACTGTTTCTGTCTCCGAAGTAACAACTCTTAAAATTATATTTAATATAGGTCCACTTCTAGGGGTATGAGACTAATTGGAATTTAATTCTCCTATGTCGGCCTCTCTATAATATTGTGTCCTAGACTTGTATATAAGGAAGCCTTTCTCTTCTCATTTTCTCAAAGGAGAATCACACGCACTAAGTGGAAGGTAAGACATACACACGAAAGAACATGATCACTTATGCACATGAAGGATAATCTATTAAAGGAATCATCTACACATTCAAGAACTCAAGAATTCAATCATTCAATTTATCAAGGAGATCCATTGGTAGCCATTGAAGGACTCAAAGCTCTATGGAGTCGTCTTGTTGAAGATTTATCCATCCATATCCATTCAAGATTCTTCCTATTCCAAGATCCAGTCAAGATTGGTGTTGAAGATCTAAAGACAATTGATTTGAGACATCCTACATTCTACATTCATTTGGAGCATTCATACTTGTGAATCCAAGGATTTGAATTCTCCACAAGTGTTTCTATACAAGCAAGGTGAATTTGTCCATTTACTTTGTTTATCTCTGTAATTTAAATTATATTTCAAGGTTAATTACAAAACTAGGGTTTGACCAAGGTAAACCCCTCCCCCAACAAAAAAACCATTTTATTGCAGGTGCAGGTATAGGACAATGAATTAAAGATCAGATTTGGATACCCTTTTCAACCAACTTTCAAGATCCACGAACATAATTTCCATTGGAGTAGTGCAAGTCAAGGTCGACATTTTGGGATACAATTGCGCCCCTCATTCGGGTCAAGGCCGAACTTTCTCAGAAAAGGAAAGGATTTCTGGGTTTTCTCCATCTCTATGTATCTATTCTAGATCTGGTTGCAGAATTTCCTGAAACTCAGTACAGACACCAGAAAACAACAATTTCCAGATTGGCTATACTTTGAGGTTAGTAATTTTCTTCAATTCATTTCAATTAAGGTTTTAATAAATTCAAAATCTATTAAATGAGAATATAAGGTTTTCCTCTTTCTTCTTATTTCCAATCGATTGATTCATTTGTACATTGACCATTGCTTGTGGTTAATCAACTTGGATCTTTCCTTTGTGAATTTGGGGCTAAAAGAAGAATATTACCTTCCCCATCTATCCAATTACACCACACCATACATTTATATCATCTTAAATATACATCACATCATTCATAAAATTTTTATATGTTATATTTTTGTGAACCCACGATAGACAACTCTTTCTTTTTTGTGTTAGATTTACATTTCATGTTAGATGTTGCATGCATATTAAATTAGCCTTCTTTTATGTTCTTGCATTTACATTTTTTTAATTTATTTCATTTACATTGCATTTGTGTATGAGATTTACTACCTCTAGTCCTACCTATAATATCCCGGTTAGAAGAGGCCTTAGACTTATGGGTTCTTTTGATCCTAAATCTTCCTCTCCTTTTTGTAGGATCCCAGATGACAATTTGATCACTCATGATTCCAATCCTTATATGGAGCATAACTCTTCTCCCTCATGTCATGATTAGGATGATGCTTTGAGAGTTCCTCCTGAATAAGTCCAAAAAATTTCAACTGAAATTGATAAAATGGGTAATTGGCTTATTCAAGAAAACCATAATCAAGATTCTATCCAAGCTATAGAGGCTCTTAAGAAAGTCCTTTGTGATAGTGATTAAGGTATCAATCTCTTGTGTGGTATTACTCATCTTGTGCATTTAAATGTTAAACCTTTATCTCAAGAAGCTCAAGATCTAGGATTCACTCCTCCTGTCACTAGTGTGGAACCTTGTTCCATTCCTTTACCTAGCATTCCTAATTACACTCCTCCTTTAATGACTAAATCTCTTCCATTTAAAAATCCTCTAGCTTCAAATATTCCACTTTCATCTCTTCCTGTGAGTGTTCCACTGGTGTCTCTACCTACCTTACAACCTTCTTACCATAGTTTTCCTTTTACCTATTCCAACCCTCTTCAAACTATGGTTCCAAGTGTTCCACCGGTTTTGTCTTCCATTCCCACCACTTCCTACACTTTTCCTAGTGTTCCTAATGTTTCTATGCATCCTATTTCTTCTACTGATTCCATAATCATTAGTTTGGCTCAAACTATGTCCTCTTTACAACAAAAACTTGCGTCCTTAACTCATTCTAAGTTAAGTATTCCTACATGTGACATGGGTAGTCCTTTATCCCTAGACATTATTCATGCTCCTGTCCCTCAGCAAGCCAACATGCCTCGTCTTGAGAATTAGAATGGTAAGGGAGATCTTGTTACTCATGTTAAAATATTTCAAATCCTTTGTAGTGACTATGGTCATGACCATAGGATTTTAGCCAAGTTGTTTGCTAGAAATTTTTGTGATAAGGCCTTAAAATGGTATTGTTGCTTTCCTCCTTATTTTATTGATTCATTTCCAAAACTTGCTAATACCTTTATCCAAAAGCTCCAAAATAACATTGGTCCACAAGTGGCCTTAACTGATTTGATGCATTGTAAACAAAATACTAAAGAAAAATTAACTGAATTCATTGGTAGATTTAAGCATTTGTATGCTCAGATTTCTTATCCTATTCCTCATATTGATATTCAACATATGTTTATTTCAAATTTGCAAAAGGATATTAGAGATAAGATTCTTCTTACTGAATTTACCTCTTTTCAACAACTTTGTGCAATACTTTAGCATTATCAACTACAAGTTATTCAATTTGAGAGAAACACTCCAATGGCTCCCATTCCAATTGATAAGAGTGATGCTGCTCCTAATCCTAACAAGTTTTAGAAACCTAACAATCATGTTAAGATAAATAAACAAGCAATTTTAGTTACTGATCAAGTTGTTGTTGCATCCCACAATGCCACTTTTGCATCCACTCCTTTTCTTTTGAATCGTACGTTCACTCCTCTTTCAGAATCTTTACATTCTATTATGAGTAAATTGTTGAATGCTAATATGATTAATTTACCTCCTATTAGACCTCTTCAACCTACTATGATGACATCCAAATCCTTTTATCCCAAAGCCTTTTGTCAATACCATCATCAGAATGGCCATGATACTGAGAAGTGTTATTCTCTAAAACATAAGGTTCAAGACTTAATTGATTCTAATGCTTTATCTGTTGATAATTTTGATGGTAGTGGGAACAAATCTATCTCTCCTAATCAAAACCTCCAAATCTATACGAATCCTTTACCTACACATGATACTAATACTATTGCTCAACCATCTTCTGTGGATATTGTTTATAACTCAAAGATGGATGATCTCAATCATATTGTTAACCATGTGGAGCATCCTATTTTGCCTCAACCTGTATCTCCACCCCAGCCTCAATCTCAACCTCTTGTTCAAGTTCCTTCATCTCAACCTCAACTTCAAGTTCCAACTCAACCTAAGCCTAAACTGAAACCTCAACCTAAACCTTGAAAACAACCTAAGAATAAAAGACCTAGGGAACTCTCGATCACCTTTGATGATTCTGAGACTATTAAGGCTCCTGATGGTCCCCTCTATATTTATGCTAGGATTGATAAGATACCTATGCATGCTTGTCTTGTTGATCCTACTTCCTTAATCAATGTCATTATTGAAGAAAACCTTTTTATGAAGAACTTACAACATGATTATTATGATACATCTGATGTGTGGATTCAAACTTGTAATGGTTTTCTCTATCCATCATTTGGTTCTATTAATTTGCATGTTGAACTTTGTGGTAAAGTTGTGGGAACTACCTTTGTTGTTGTCCCTACTTTTGATCAATTTCAAGTTAAGCTTGGTTTGCCTTGGTTGACCTCTATGCATGTCGTTGCTTCTCCTATCGATAAGTGTATCAAGTTCATTCATGATGAAGAAGTGAAAACAATTAATCATAGTTTATATGAACCTTCTAGGCCTAGGGATTGTGCTACCCTTGAATTATTTTTGCCTTCATTACCTAATTCATGTTCTTCTTGACTTGATAACTTTTTTCGCTCATATCATGCCTATATACATCGCAAGATTCTTGAGTTAAGCATGCCTCAGATAGATCTTAACCATGGTCTTTTGCCTACACCTTCCATAACTCCTTTATCTATTACTTCTAGTTTTTTTAATCAAGCTCCTAGTATTTCCTTTTAGCCTACTGAGAATCCTACTAATCCTCCTATAGAACCTGTGAAGGAACTAGTTGTTGTTCCTCCTAGTTCTCAACATATTTCAAATAAGACAAAACATAACCGATCTGCTAATGAACATTGTAAGAAGCATTGGGGTCAAGCTAAGGCCTGTTCCTCTGTTCTTCATAGTTCTTTAACTCCTTTTGACCAACCTATGCCAGATGTGTTGGAAGAAGTTAATGTTAATAATGATGCTAAGATGAATGATTATGATGATTCTATTCGTATCTTAGATTCTATTATGATTAATCTTGATGAAGAGGATACTCTTGATGATTCTAATGATGAATATGAGACCATTGACAAATTGATATTGATTTACCTAATATGATTTCAACATAATTGATAATTACACCTAGTATCGAACATCACGATTCTCAAGAGAATCCTTGTTTAGAACTGGCTATTATTCCTATTGTGTTGGATATAGTTGTTGGAATATTCCCAAGGATAACTGAGAGGGGGGGGGGGGTGAATCAGTTATCAGTCAATTCAATTATTTTCTCTTTATTTAATGTAATTTGATATAAAGTAAATGCACATTCAGATAACACAATGAAGTACTGAACAATTTGATTACGGGGAAACAAAATAGGTAAAAACCCCGGTGGAAATTAGCACCCACAAATAACTGCACTAGTTTATAATGATATCTGTTAGAAGATCTTACAACCCTGTTAAGAGTTGATCTTTACAATGCAAGAAGTAAAAAGACCTGGTTAAAGGTTGGACCCTGTTAGGAGTCTTTTACAAATAACCCTATTAAGGGTGAGGACTCACTATCCAATAGCTCACTGCTAAGATGGTGAAGGCTACAACCTTCAGTATAAAAGATATACACTATGTCTGGTAAATGAACTGTTTGAGTAGACCTACTATCTTGATCAGTTCCAGTGAATTGCAATCAACTTCTATTTCTTCACATAGATCTTCAACTTATTATTTCTGACTTTTTGCTCTTCTTTGTCTTTTATTCTTCACAACATTTTTGACACTTAATGAACATAACTGAACTGCTATATGTATCTTGACCAAGGATAAGGTCACAAAGGTATCTGGAAAAACTTCATCAACTTCCTTGTCAGCTCAACCAAGCACACAATACAAATTAGGACCACGCAACTCAAACTGAATAGATGCGACGCTTCACAAAGTCGGCTTCACCAAATTAACTCTAACATCAAGATTCTATTGAAACACATTTGGTGCCTTTGGATAATTATCTTTAACTCATAACTAAACATGAATACAAACACACATATCTGAAAGATAGGTGCAACTCAAGAAACACTGTATTTACATCGGCTCTTAACAGATAAACTCCAGAAACTGTAACTGCCATAACTGATCAATCATAACTCAACTATTACTACATATCTGACTCAGTGTGAATGCACATAAAAACTAGAACATGTATACACCATGGAAATAAACACGCATAGCTCCAAAACATCTGTACTAATAATTGCATATAGGATACCAACTGTATATTAAATGTTGTCATCAATGGCAAACATACAATCAATTATTTGCACAAAAGAAAATCTCCAACAATCTCCCCTTTAACATTGATGGCAATATATGATATCATCAACTCAAAGTGGCTTCCTTATTTTTACAATCTTCTCAATATCCTCATCAAAGGTTCCTCTTTACTACTGCTGCTCTGTATACTCCCCCAGAGTATATGCCCCCCCTTACTAAATCTCCCCCTTTGACATCAATGAAAAAGGGTGTTAACACCATTAGGCATAGGTACTACTCTAGAAGTAGAGTAGTCAACCATTCATCAGTCACTAAGGACTGATGTTCTTGTTGCAAGTTCTAATAAGACTCAGGAAAGGGAATTACTCTCAAATTCTCCTTGAGATACTCAAAAGTATCTTTTGATAGAGGCTTTGTAAAAATATCTACTAGTTGTTCTATAGTTCTTACATAATCCATCTTTACTTCTTTATCTGCAAATTTTTCTCTTAGGAAGTGATATTCGATCTCAATGTGTTTTGTCTTTGCATGCATCACAGGGTTCTTTGACATATTGACAGTACTGGTGTTGTCACAGTGAATAACAATAGGGTAATCAATCTGAATACCAAAGTCCTTAATCACCTATTTGATCCAAACCATTATTGAAGAATTCAATGCTGCTGCAACATACTCAGCTTCTGATGTTGACTGAGAGATACAATTATTCTTTTTACTTGTCCAAGTGACCAACCTATCTCCAAGAAATACTGCTCCTCCTGATGTGCTCTTTCTGTCATCAACACAACCTGCAAAATTTGCATCTTTATACACATGAAGTTGTATGTTCTCTGAGTTAGGATACCATAAACCATAGTCTGTAGTTCCCTTTAGATATCTGAATATTCTTTTTATTGCCATTAGATGATTTTGCTTGTGTTTAGCTGCAAATCTTCCAACAATGCCAACTGCATTAGAAATGTCAGGTCTAGATTGAGTGAGATATATGAGTTTTCCAATCATAGACTTCTATAGGGTCTTGTCAACTACTGTGGAATCATCATCTTTTGAAAGATTGCATCCTGTTATCATGGGGGTGCTTATTGGTTTGCAATCTTCCATCTTGAAGGTCTTCAATATCTCCTTCACATACTTAGACCGATTTATAAATATTCCTTTGTCTGTTTGTTTTACATTCAATCTAAGGAAGTATTTGATAGGTCTAATCATGCTCATTTCAAATTCACTTTTCATTTCTTTGGCAAATTCTGCACTAAGTTTGTCATTACCTCCAAAGATAATGTCATCAACAAAAATAACAACAAGTAGTAGTCCTTCATCTATCTCTCTTATGAATAAATTACACTCTGATGCTCCTTTTCTGAATCCTATCTTTGTTAAGTAACCATCAAGTCTCTCATACCACGCTCTTGGGGCCTGTTTAAGTCCATAAAGTGCTTTCTTTAATCTGCATACCATGTCTAGTTTATCTGAAAGTTTGATTCCTTCAGGCTGCTCTATGTAGACTTCTTCCTTCAAGTCACCATTCAGAAATTCTGATTTGACATCCATTTGATATATCTTGAAGTTCTTGAATGTTACATAGGCCAAAAACAACTTGATAGATTCAATTATTCTCACATGGGTAAATGTATCAGTGTAGTCTATTCCTTCTCTCTGTGTATATCCTTTACATACTAATCTTTCTTTGTTCCTTACCACTGTGCCTTCTTCATTCATTTTGTTCCTGAATATCCACTTAGTTCCAATCATGTTCTTGTCATGAGGTCTAGGGACCAGTTCCCATGTTTCATTCTTCATTATTTGATCTAATTCTTCTAGCATGGTACTTTTCCAATCTGAATCTTTGCACATATCTTCAACACTTAAGGGTTTAATCTATGAAAGTAAGCATACCACTTCATCAGCAGTTGAACCTTTTGCTCTAGATCTTGTCAAGACTTTTGCGCTCTAATCTCCAATGATATCTTCCTTAGAGTGGTATTTGGATTTGTACTTTGAATTCTTAGGAGTGATACTTTCTTCTGTAATCTGTGATTCTTCTTCACTTGGTTCAGGTTGTTACATGAAACATCAATACAATCAAACATTTCTTCAATAATTGTGTCCTTGTTGATGGGTCTGGGCTCATCTTCAATCATGGGAGCATAGTCATTTAATATCTTTATTGAATCATAAACTTCTCATCAATCTTCACATGAGTACTTTCAATGATCTTCTTTAATCTTAGGTTGAAATATCAATAGGCTTTGCTTTTAGTAGAGTAACCAAGAAAAATACCTTCATTTCTTCTAACATCAAACTTGCCAATGCTATCATCCCTCTTGATATAGCACTTGCTTCCAAATATTATGAAGTATTTTATAGTGGGTACATTACCAAACCAAAGTTCATAAGGTGTCTTGTCTGTGCTTGGCCTCAATTGTATTCTATTAATGATAGTGTAAACTACTGTATTGACTACATCTCTCCAGTAGGTATGGGCAACCTTTCCTTCAATCATGATAGTGCACGCTATGTCAAGTATTATCCTGTTCCTCCTTTCTGCTATCCCATTCTGCTAAGGGGTTCTGGTTGCACTTAACTATCTTTTGATTCCATGTTCTTCATAGTAGTCATAAAACTGGTCAGAGGTGAATTCTCCTCCTCTATCAGATCTCAGACATTTTATCTTTAATCAAGATTCATTCTCAACCTTAGCTTTGAATATTTTGAACTTCTCAAAGGCTTCATATTTTTCTTTTAAGAACGAAACCCACATAATCCTTGAGAAATCATCAAAAAATAAAATAAAATATCTTTCTCCATAGTATGATCTTGTTTGAGTAGGTCCACATAGGTTTGTATGTATCAGATCTAATTTGTTTTCCACAAAGTCTTGTTTTCTCTTGAATGAGGTCCTCACATGATTCCCCATCACACATTCCCTACATATGGTGTCAACTAGTCTTGCAATGCTAGGAAGGTCTCTTACTGCCTTTACATTACTTATCTTGACTATGTTGTCAAAATTGATATGAAAAGTCTCTTGTGCCATAGCCAGCTGTCATCTACTTTTGCAACAAAACAACTTACTTCTGAGTTGAGTTGAAAAACATTAACTTTAATCTTTGAGCCTAATGAAATCATGTCTCCTTCTTTGTTATTAATGATGTAATGGTTGTTTTTGAATTCCAACTGATATCCTTTATCAATCAACTGTCCAACACTTAGTAAGTTATGATGCAAACCATCAACATAGAGAACATCATCTGTCTTGTTCTTTCCATCTAGGGTGATAGAACCTCTACCTATGGTAGGTTTGAGAGTGTTATCTCCAAATCTAACCATGCCACCTTTGTACTTGTCCAAATATACAAATCTATCTTTGTCTCCTGTCATGTGTTGTGAACATCCGCTGTTAATGATCCAGTCAGTTTTGATGTCAGACTTTGAAACTAATGCTAACTCATGTTCTTTTACTTCATCTTCTTTGTCCATTTCTTCAAGCATCTTCTCAATGTCTTTAATGGAAACAAATCCTATTTCATCTTCTCCCAAGTCATCATCAGTTACACCATCCTTAGCATGATAACATTCTTTAGTGTACTTAGGTTTGTAGTCTGATCTGAACTTCTTGACTCTTGTAGGGCACTTAGATGCAAAGTGACCAACTTTGTTGCATGAAAAACATTTGAATGGTAGCTTTCCTTGATATTTCCCTTTAACTTTCCTTTCCTTCTTGGAAATTAGAGCAATGATTTCTTCTAGATCCATATCCACTTCTTCATTATTACTAGAGCTGCTTATAGATTTCTTGTTGTGGACTGTGGCTTTGAAGGCTGTCTCACTTTTAGGTTCTGTCTTCAATCTAGATATCTCAAATGTAGATATTTTTCTGATCAAAGTATCCCTCTTGAAGTATTTTGAAAGTTACATAGTCTCATCTAGGATATTGATCTTGCTCTCATAGTCTGCTGTCAATGTGGTCATTAACTTGTCCATTATATCTTCCTCTGATATTTCTCCACCATTGTTCTTTATACCTGATACTTCTTTATTTATCCTCTGATTGTAAGCTTTGATGTTTTCTTCAGGTAACATCTCTAAATTGTTTTATCTTTTCTTCCATGTCTTTCTGCGTGCATTCTTTTCTTGGATGTCTCCTTCAAACATGTCTTCTAAGTATTTCCAAATAGAGTATGCTTTATCTGTCTTTTTGATCTCAGAAAATTCACTGTCAGATAGGGCACTAATTAGGGCTTCTTTGGAAATTGCATTATTAGTGAACACTTCCTTTTGTTTCATAGTAGAGTCATCTGTTGCAAGATCTTTCAAGGTGGGAATTTCAACTTCTTGAGTGGCAATCTCATAGATCTCAAATCCAACGCACTGAACATGTGTTATCATTTTTTTCTTCCAGTCAAGATAGTTTTCTCCATCGAACTTAGGACTCTCTTTCCTGAAGTATGCCATTTGATCTACCTTAAGCTGTTAGGATTTCTCTCCAAGGCACTTGGATATGATACCAATTGTTGGAATAGTCCCAAGGATAACTAAGAGGGGGGGGGGTGAATCAGTTATCAGTCAATTCAATTTTTTTCTCTTTCTTTAATGTAATTTGATATAA
>MU226106.1:1708363-1718657 GCA_018584345.1 Thuja plicata
AATGCAAGAAGTACAAAGACCTAGTTAAAGGTTGGACCCTGTTAGGAGTCTTTTACAGATAACCCTGTTAAGGGTGAGGACTCACTGTCCAATAGCTCACTGCTAAGATGGTGAAGGCTACAACCTTCAGTATAATAGATATACACTATATATGGTAAATGAACTGTTTGATTAGACCTGTTATCTTGAACAGTTCCAGTGAATTGCAATCAACTTCTATTTCTTCACATAGATCTTCAACTTATCTTTCTGAATTTCTGCTCTTATCTGTCTTTTATTCTTCACAACATTTTCAACACTTAATGAACATAGCTAAACTGCTATATGTATCTTGACCAAGGATAAGGTCGCGACGGTATCTGGAAATACTTCATCAACTTACTTGTCGGCTCAACCAAGCATGCAATACAAATTAGGACCGCACAACTCAAACTGAATAGACGCGACGCTTCACAAAGCCGGCTTCACCAAATTAACTCTAACATCAAGATTCTGTTGAAACACATTTGGCACCTTTGGATAATTATCTTTAACTCATAACTAAACATGAATACAAACACACATATCCCGAAGATAGGCACAACTCAAGAAACATTCTATTTACGCCGGCTCTTAACAGATAAACTCCAGAAACTGTAATTGCCATAACTGATCAATCATAACTCAACTGTTACTACATATTTGACTTGGTGTGAATGCACAGAATAACTAGAACATGTATACACCATGGAAATAAATACGCATAGCTCCAAAAAATCTGTACTGATAATTGCATATATGATACCTGCTGTACATTATATGTTGTCATCAGTGGCAAACATACAATCAATTATTTGCACAGAAGAAAATCTCCAACAATAGTCCCTCTTATGAGTTTCCCACCTTCCCTAAATGATATAGACCAAGATGGGGAGAGTAGGTGATGCACTTGATTGGTTTGTCCTCCATGGTAGCCTTTTATGTGTTTGGCTATTGTATTATGCTTCTCCCATAATGTGTTTGCTAAATGTCTGTTAGATTCTTTTATACGACTCTTGTTACTTTGTTGCATGGTGATAAATGAATCAAACCTATTATACTATTCCTCTATATGTACCTCTATTCTTCTATACATTGTTTCATGTTATTTTGTATCTATGCTATTATTCGTAAATGTTTTCCTTGTGTAGTCCGCTTGGATTTGCGACATGGTAGCACTGATTCTTTCTGGTCTCCATGTCGTGGTCTGAAAAGACTCTTCTTCATAACTCTTATGTTTTATTTCCTCCATTGTGATTGTAGTTCTACTTTCTTTGGGGAATGATTTCAATTCATTTGCAATAATATCATATATATATATATATATAATCTTATGATCATACTGACCCCATGGTGGGAAGATCTCTTCTGTGTTCTCTATATGTTTATGTGGTATTTCCCTTGATTTTTCCTTGCTTTGGGGCATCTTGTAGTGGAAACGTAATCAGTGGAGTCTTTTATGTTTCCGTTAAAGCCATTTCTCCTATTAAAGTGTGAGCAATGACTTTAACATGGGGCATACACTCTGCTCACTTTTTGCACACACACACTTTCAAAATATTTTCAAACTTACAACTTAATCTTTTTTCCTCCCTTTATGGATTAGAGACTAATCCTTAAAGCATGTATTTTTACCTTATAGGATCTCTTGATCCCTCCAGTTTCAATTTACGATGTTTTGATCCCTTAAGGTCGGAAGGTGTCCTTAAGATTAGATCTTTCTATGTTTTGGCTTTGCTCTTTTGGAATGGAATATTCCTAAGGGTAAATCCTTGATGGGTTGACTAGTGAGTAGCCACATTCACTAGGAGGTTCAACTCCATCTTTTCAGTTACACTATTTTTCTATGTGATTCACAATGGGACATAAGTTCTCATTGGGCGAGGTAATCACACCCTCTCTCTTTTTCTTTGAATGGTGATGTCTCTCTTATTGTAATCTTGGGGTTCACAAAGACTTGAGTCCCTAGGGGCTTAAGGACTCATTTGTCTCTTTGATTTCAATAAAATCATCTTTTCTTTATGATCTCCTTTACCAAGAGTTTGCATCAAGTCCATACTCTTGCTAAAGTGGGGGCTAAATGTATCATCAGAAAATGGAAGCACTTCTATTTTGGACTAGTTTAGCCCTCTGAGTAAGTGGTTTGGGGTCATGTAAAATGAATTGAATGGGTCTTTGACTTGGATCTAGATTTTCCCCTGTTCTTGCTCATTTTTCACTTCTCTCTGACCTATTTCTGGCATCCTCCTCTGTAAATTTGAGGTTCTTGACCTTAGGGACAAGGTCGACCTTTTGGGTCATGGTCAACCTTGACCCTGACCTAGGTCAAGGTCAACCTCAACCCTGACCTAGGTTAGAGTTGACATCAACCCTGACCTAGGTTAGAGTTGACCTCGACCCTGACCGAGGGTCCAATTTCAAGCTTCTAGGATTTCTGGATGTCAAGGCTTGGAAAGATTTAATTCCTACTTCCAGGTTGGCTATTTTGGTCTCCAAAGTAATGACTCTTAAAATTATATTTAATATAGGTACACTTCTAAAGATATGAGACTAATTGGAATTTAATTCTCCTATGTCGGCCTCTCTAGAAGATTGTGTCCTAGACTTTTATTTAAGGAAGCCTTTCTCTTCTCATTTTCTCTAAGGAGAATCACAAGCACTGAGTGGAAGCTAAGACATACACATGAAATAATATGATCACTTATGCACATGAAGGATAATATATTGAAGGAATCATCTACACATTCAAGCACTCAAGAATTCAAGCATTCAATTCATCAAGGAGATCCATTGGTAGCCATTGAAGGATTCAAAGCTCTACGGAGCCCTATTGTTGATGATTTCTCCATCCATATCCATTAAAGCTTCAAGTCCTATTCCAAGATCCATTCAAGATTGGTGTTGAAGATCCAAAGATAATTGATTTGATACATCCTACATTCTACATCTTACATTCTACATTTATTTGGAGCATTCATACTTGTGGATCCAAGGATTCGAATCCTCCACAAGGGTTTCTATACAAGCAAGGTGAATTTGTTCATTTACTTTGTTTATCTCTGCAATTTCAATTATATTTTAAGGTTAATTCCAAAACCAGGGTTTTACTAAGGCAAACCCCTCCACCCAACAAAAAAAACCATTTTTCTTGTAGGTACAGGTGCATGACAGTAAATTACAGATTAGATTTGGATACCCTTTTCGGCCAACTTTCGGGATCTGCAAACAAAATTTTCATCGGAGCAGTGCAGGTCAAGGTCAAAATTTTGGGGTACAATTGCACCCCCGCATTTGGGTCAAGGTTGAAATTTATTATAAAAGGAAAGGATTTTTGGGTTTTCTCTGTCTCTATGTTTCTATTCCAGATCTGGTTGCAGAATTTCCTTAAACTTAGTACAAACACCAGAAAACAATAATTTCCAGTTCGGCTATACTTTGAGGTTAGTACTTGTCTTCAATTAATTTCAATTAAGGTTTTAATCAATTCAAATCTATTAGAAGGGAATATAAGGTTTTCCTCTTTCTTCTCTTTTCCAATCAATTGATTCATTTGTGCATTGACCATTGCTTATGGTTAATCAACTTGGATCTTTCCTTTGTGAATTTGGGGCTAAAAGAAGAATCTCTCCTTCCCCATCTATCCAATTACACCACACCATACATTTATATCATCTTAAATATACATCACATCATTCACATCATTCACCACATTTTTAATTTATGCTATAAAAAGCCTTGTGATTTTGAGGATAAATCTAAGGTCTAGGCCTTCCAATGTTGGTTCTGCAGAGCCAGAATTGTAGAAGTTTCAGCCCTGTCCGGGTTGAAACCTTGTTTGTTGGCCAAATCACTTGGGTTTTCCAGCATTAGATTTGAAAGTCCATAGGAAATCAAATCTATTTATTTGAGCACCAACAAGCAGACCTAGCCATGTTAGGAGATGATTATTACATTAACACATTTGCTTGTTAGAGGAATACAAAAAACCTGTTAAAGGTATACTGAGCTCACTACTCATACAATCAGAAATATGTTTATGTTACAATGGTTTCTCAATAGTGAAAAATACAAGCATCTGATATGATTAGGTAGTTCTTGTTGTAGTTCCAATCACCATCTGTCTAATTCTATCATCACAATGTATTCATATGTTCTCATCCATTTCTTCCATCATATCCATACTTTGCTTTACAAAAAGCTCTTCCTATATATACATCATTATATGTCCAGTCGACTTCCAATGCATCACAAAATAAAATTATTATTTACACAAAAGGTAAATACCAAGTCAAAGATCATATACTAACAAGCCATAGGTAATTCTCAATCTCAATCCAACTTAGCACTTTTGGAATCTGCATTATACTCCCTTAATTATTGCGACATTTCATCTATCTTGTATAAATGTTACTCTATCTTCGCATGTCTTCAACATACTGTAACTTACTACTCTCAACACCAAAACATAAGAGACCTTAACTAAAGGTCATATACATCCCAAAATAGCTTCTCCTAAGCTCACATGTCTTCATTCTTCATATATTGTATTCCCTGACTAAAAATATATTGGTATACTCTGTAATTATGCTTTCTAGACTTAGTCATTTTGCAAGCTATAACTCCAAAACTATGTTTGACACCAAGAGACAATCCATACTAGATGTATTAACATAAATGAAAACCCTAAAGTGTTCCATAACATTCCTAAATGAACCACTTTCCAAAAATATCTCCCTTTGGCATTGATGGCAACACTTTGTGAAAAATGACTAAGTGTCAATACCAAAAAGAATATACATTGTCCTTATTTATCTCCTCTACATATTTTCTTCTCCTATTTCTTCTTTATAAATTTTTCATATCTACTCTTCTCTCCCTTTGACATCAATGACAGAGGTATACAAAAATGTAGAATACATAACAAAATTGCTTACCAAAAAAGTTTATACCATCTTAACCACATCCTGGAATGAGCTTTCTAAGATCTTCACTTCCTCTGACGAGATCTTTACCAGATCTTTACCAGTATCTTCCTCACATGAATCATTCCATTTAGTGAAAATGAGGATGTCTATTCTACCTTTAGCTTGGTAGGCATGAATCTAGTGAGGGTCTGCTCTGTTTTCTCCATGTCTGAAAGGTGGATCTCAAGAGTTGATAACTTAGGAGTAATTAAACTCTTTAGCATACCAAATCTTTCCACAACTCTCCCTTTCGCTATATCCAAAACATTCAATTTATCCAATATCCTAGACACTTCTCTATCTAACTCCAATATGGTATGTGAGGAGGTCTCACAACTATTCATTAACTTGTCTAGAGTTTTTTTGTCATTTGCTATTATATCCTCAATGTTTTTAATGTGTCTGATAGGATTTATACAATAAATATATAACTTTCTACCAAGTGACACACAACTCTTTGCTTCATATATAGTTTTTCTCAATATGTTAGAATAACTGAGAGAGGGGGGGGGGGGGGGGGAATNGGTGAATCAGTGGCCTCAAAAATTAATCCATTAATCAAACTAAAACTTATATCACGAATATAATACCTCTAGTTATCTTTAGTCCTACAAGATGTATGCCTTATGTGAATCTAACATATATATACTGCTTGGAGAATATAATATTTATCTTTTTCTTAAGCTTTACCGAATAGCAGTTTATCTTATCCTAGCCTTTACCGAATATTAGTAAATAACTTAGTGTTTACCGATCAATCCTATTTTAGTAACGTGTGAAGAAAAACATCAAAGCAATGAGCCATATACACATTTGACACATGGATTTTTAGCATGGAAACCCTATTAAGGGAAAACCACTTGGGACCGATAACCCAAAATTTTCACTCTTCTGAAGTGAGCTTAGTGAAGATCCAACCCTGTTAAAGGTTACAAACACACTGTTAAGTGCAACCTTGTTAAGGATTTAACACTAATATTTTATCACTTGACCTAACATTCACTATGCTGTCAACATGAAAACCTTTTGATACTCCTTAGTATGTATGTTAATATATTAAGGATGGTTAAATCCCACTCGGTTAAGAGATTTTCTAAATCAATGGTTAAACTGAAACAATAAATGATTTGTTCATAAATATAAATTAATATTGCATATGTTCAAATCTATTGTAAGTCCATAATACCTCTTCTAATCAATGTTCTCTTCAATTCCTTTTCTCCACTTCTTTCTGCTTGGTGAATGCTGTTTCTTCTTTGTTGCTCGGTGTCTGCAGGATTCTTGGCTCTGTTCTTTAGCATGTATGATCAGATCTGCATGAAGACTTCTATCTTCACTAGGATTATATTCAACATTCCCATTTTTTTCATGATGAATTACTTATCTCTTTATAGACATGATTCAACCATTTCATCTCCTTGTCTTTCTTGTTCTTGGCGTAGATTATTTCTTGATCCACAAGTCTCTCCATGCATTTGCTTTAATCCTTAAAGCCTTGCTTTAGTTTTATCCTGTAGATTTATCCTTGACAACTAGGAATAAAACTAGCTTTAAATATTTAGTTCAACTAGTTAATAAAAAAAATCAATCAATCAGTTAACTCTATCTTTAGCTCCTTCTAGCTAAGTGTTTTGTCATTTTCCTAACTCCAGTTCTGATCAGTGATCAATTCTTAGTTTGCTTGGTCATTGACTCCAGTTTTCCTCAGGCATCAACACTATCCATTAGTGTTATTCATCGGGAAACACTGTGAACTGCTTGGGGTTCACTATAGTTATGCTCAGGGTTTTGGTGCTCGGTATACACTGTGACTACTTGGGGTTCTCTATCCATCAGTGTGCACTATTCGATGGTGTTTACTGCCACTCGGTGTACGTTGGCTTTAAATGTTTCCCGATAACATAAACTATATCTCTTTGGTTTCTTGAAGTCTATGAGAATATTTATATGAACAATCAGATTATATCAAGTTGACATCAATGACAATACAATACATTAACTAATTTAATGTCTTGCATTTACTTTCTGCAGCTCGGTGATCATCAACTTGTCATCTTCAAACATTCAATCAGTTATAGTTCATAAATCTCTCCCTTTGGCATTGATGGAAATGTACTATCATCTCAATATGAAATATGTAATTTAAAACATGCCATAACATACCAAACTTATTGTTATATAACCAATGTAGATATCTGACTCTTGGTAAGCTCTTCTAGCTTAGATTTGATTCTTCCAAAGTGATTTTCTCCTTCATTCCCTTCACTAGATAGATGTAGCAATTCTATCTTTTGCTTATGTTTCTGTCTCTCCCTTTGTTTTAGAATAGCTTCTCCCTTTTCTGGATAGATATGCAGTGTGACATTTTCTCCAATT
The DNA here is from genome assembly GCA_018584345.1 of Thuja plicata. Lineage (NCBI taxonomy): Eukaryota > Viridiplantae > Streptophyta > Pinopsida > Cupressales > Cupressaceae > Thuja > Thuja plicata. Next base: position 1,715,722 of record MU226106.1, read on the forward strand.
CTCTCCCTTTGATGGATGGTTGTTTCTTTGAATCTTTCTCTCCCTTTGTAGAAATTTATTTTTCTTAAATTTGCTCTCCCTTTGACTGTTCCTCTCCCTAATGGATATTTATTTTCTTCGCTTTGGATGACCATGATAGATATTTCATATGGATATAATCTCTCCCTTTGACAACAATTCCAAACATATAATATCTCTCTCCTTAATATATTCCTTGAATTTCCTCTCCATCAATAATTTAGCTTTGTAGTAGCCAACAAATTCTCTGGTGTTCGGTGCAAATAAGTACCTTTCTATGTACTAATATATCTTTGTAGTCCATCTCTCATCTTGCATCAACATGATTGATCTTCTGATTATGTGTAGGTTGATGCAACCTCCTAGTCAGCTTAGTGACCAATAGATAAGGGTCGGACACCTAGTCTATTTCTTAGGTACTCAAATGTATCTTTTGGAAATGACTTTGTGAATATGTTTGCTAAATGTTATTTGGATTGCACATATTCTAGTATCACTTCTTTCTCTTGTACTTGTTCCCTTAAGTAATGATACTTGATAGAAATGTGCTTTGTCTTAGCATGAATTATAGGGTTCTTTGAGATGTTTATTGCACTTTTATTATCACAATAGATGATAAATGGTTCAAGAATTTCCATGTTCATACCTTTTAGTAATTTATTGATCCATGCAATGTTAGAGAAATTTGCAGCAGAAGCTACATATTCTACTTCTGTAGTAGATTGAGAGATACATCCTTTCTTTTTACTTATCCACATGACAAGTTTGTCACCCATAAATAATGCTCCTCCTGTTATGCTCTTCATGTCATCTATGTTTCCAGCCCAATCAACATTTGTATAGACTTGAAGCTCAAATTTTCCTTCTTTATTATACCACAGACCATAGTATTTGGTATTCTTTAGATATCCCATAATTCTTTTGACAACAATCATGTGTGATTCCTTGGGATTAGCAAAGAATCTTGCAAGTATTCCAACTGCATGTGCTATATCTGGTCTTGTGTGTACAACATAAATTAGCTTGCCAATCATAGATCTATATAAGGTTTGATTTACCTTGGTTGACTTGTCTTCCTTTGTCAATTTGCATCCGGTTGCCATAGGTGTTCCAACTAGTTTGGAGTCCTCCATTTTGAATATCTTCAAAACTTCTTTGATGTATTTGGATTGTGTGATGTAGATGCCTTCTTCCTATTGTAGAATCTGTAGACCAATAAAAAAATTGATCTCTTCAAACATTGAAATCTCAAACTCTTTTCTCATTTCATCAGAAAATGATTTGCATAACATATCATTACCTCCAAATATGATATCATCAACAAATATTTCAGCAATCAAGATCTTATCATCAGTATCTCCTTTTAAGTATAGATTACTGTTATCACTTGTTCTTATAAATCCAATACTAATGAGATACAAGTGAATTATTTCATACCATGCTCTCGGTGCTTGTTTCAATCCATACAAGGCTTTGTGTAGTCTACATACCATGTTCCTCTTGTTAGGATCAACACACCCTTCAGGTTGTTCAATGTATACCTCTTCTTCTAGTATTCCATATAGAAATACAGATTTGACATCCCTTTGGTATACCTTGAATCCTTTGAATGTAGCATAACCAAGTAGAATTCTTACTCCTTCTAGTCTAGCAATGGGTGAAAAGTTTCTCCAGAGTCAATACCTTCTTCTTGTGCATACCCTTTCCATACTAATCTTTCTTTGTTCCTTGTGACTTCTCCATTCTCATTCAGTTTGTTTCTGAATATCCATTTGGTACCAATGACATTCTTGTCAATCGGTCTAGGTACTAATGTCCATGTCTTGTTCTTCTCAATCTATTTGATCTCTTCATTGATAACACTAACCCATTCTTGATTCTCAAGTGCAGTATTAACAGATTTAGCCTCAAAATCACAAATTAAACTCTAGTGTTCAGTGAATTACTTCTTGTTCTCATTCCAAATATTTTATCTCCTATGATCTGGTTCTGTGGATGGTGTCTTCTGACATACTTGGAAAGTATCAGTTCAAATATCTTTACATCATTCTGATTATCATTTTGACCTTCATTTTGATCTTCATCATCACTTGGTTCAGCATTTTGAGCATCTTCCTGATTTTTGGTGTTTGCATCCTAATGCTCAGGTGCATTGTTTTGTCGCTCGGTAGTGATACACTTTTTCTTGGGAAGAGTGTCAAGTTCTTCACTATAGACAAATATGTTGTAATATTCTGGTTCCTTTATGCTTTCCTCATCATTTTTCTCAGCAAATTCATCCACTTTGATATTTGCACTTTCAATGATTTTGTTAGAGGATTTGTTAAGACATTTATAAGCTTTTTTTTGGTAGAATATCCTAGAAATATTCCTTCATCGCCTCTGGAGTCAAGATTTCTATTTCTATCATCTTTAAATATATAAAATTGACTTCCAAAAGTTCTAAAGTAACTTACATTTGTAATAGCTAAATGTGGGCCTCTGATTTAGCCATACACTTCAACATGGTCATTATTCTTTAGCTGCATACAGGAATGAATATCGATTAATTCACCATGCATGTCTGGAAGAGTCGACCTGTTGCCTTCTAGAAGGCAGGAGTATGAGCTTGCTCTCAGGTCATTGCAAGCTCAGTGACTACACCGAGGACCTAAATGAAGGATTTAAATCTATATGCTGAAAGTAAACTATTGATTAATCTAAATGTAAATGCAAGTTGCTGTCAATCCAAGCTAGTTATGATTCACTTTTAGAACACCAATTGAAATGTAAGATATTAAATTTTAAACCCAAATTGAAAGTGTGCTCTAAGTTAAGATTTGCATGCTTGAATAAAATAAACAATAATATTAAATAAATGCTATGAATGCAAGAAAGCTAAGAACGAAAATGCAGCATCATAACATTAAGCAAAAATT
>MU226106.1:1732374-1779517 GCA_018584345.1 Thuja plicata
ATTAGGATCCTTTGTGAAGGAAAAGAGTTTCTCTTTTATAGAAATCTCTCTCGAATCGACGGTCGAGATCGAACAAAAAGAGTGGCTCAAATTCGATTGAAGAAGCACAATCCATGTGCAAGTGATTTGATTGGTCGAGAGAGTCAGTTGAATGAACTGACTGGTCAGTCTTTTTGGAAACTTCCATATTCAGTTTTCAGTTAACTGAAATGTTTCCAAAATGATAAACAGTGGAGAATCAGTTAACTGAGTGGAACTGGATTGTTTCCATTTTGATAATCAGTCAACTGGATTTGATGATGTCATATGCAATTTTAATATTTAAATTGATTTTGAATGCACATTTATGTTTTTATAATTAATTTAATTCCTTTTTGATTTAATTGACAATTTTGTAATTTTTATTTAATTAATATGTCATAATATCAATTAAATAATTAACATAATGTTTATTTGCCAATGTAATATGATTTTATGAATTAATTAATTAATCAAGTACGATAATCGATTAGGACCTAGGGTTTAGGTCAGATCAGTTTGAATTTGATAATTGCCTGTTTGATTTTGGACTTAGGTTTAATCAAGATTAGGGTTTCTTGATTAATTGCTGAGATTGGGGGTCTAGGGTTTAGGTGACCATTTTTAGGTGATTACAACATTGGGTGTGTATCCATACCATAGCTCATAGGGTGTCTTATTGGTGTCTTTCTTTAATCGAACTCGGTTTAATGTATAGACACCAGTGCTTACAACTTCTCTCCAAAATATTTGTGTAAAGCCTTTGTTAGAATAAATAAGAAGGGGGGGTGTGAATCAGTGGCCTAAACAATATTCCAATAAATAAACCCAAAAACTTAGTACCACAATATTAAGCCTCTAGTTATCTTCAGTCCTACAAGATGAATGCCTTGAAACAATCTTAACAAATAACTACTGCTTGGAGTTCACTGTTAAACATTATTCTTACTATTTACCGATTAGCAGTCTTTCATTTACCAAAATACAGTAAATTAATTAGTGTATACCGATCAATCTAGATTTAGTTATGTAATGCAAAAACACTAAAGTAATGACTCATAAACACATTTGACACATGGATTTTTAACGTGGAAACCCTGTTAGGGAAAAAACACTTGGGACCGGTAACCCAAAATTTTCAATCTTCTAAAGTGAGCTCGGTGAAGAGCCAACCCTATTAAAGGTTACAAAAACACTGTTAGGTGTGACCTTGTTAGAGGACTTAAATAGAATAGTTTGTCACTTGATATCTGGCATATCTATACTACCTTTTATGACCAAACCTAGTGTAGTTTGTCAATTAGTATCTGGCATCTCTATGCTATCTTCATGAACAAACCTTTTGATACTCCTTACCTGATGTATCTCAATATATAAAGGATTTTTAAGTCCTGCTTGGTTAAGAGACTTTATGATCCAATGGTTAAATTGAAACAATAAATTATCTGTTCACATATACAACTATAGACTTGCAGATTTTAAGATCTATTGTAACCGCATAATACCTTTCTGATGAATGTATATTTTCAATACCTTTGCTCCACTTCCTTCTTCTCGGTGATGCTGTGCTCTGTTGCTCGGTGTCCACAGAATTAGCTCTATTCTTCAGCTTGATTGATCAGGTCTGATTGAAGTCTTTCTTCATCAGTTTCTCTTTAGCATCTTCTTCTCTATTCACTCCCCTAATTCATAATGAATTATCTTATCTATTTATAAATATAATTCAACCATTTCTAAGTTCTTGAATTTCTTGTTCTTGGCGTGATCCACAATTCTAGCCAATCTTTCTTTAAAACTTTACTTTAGTTTTATCTCGTAGATTTCTCCTTGACAACTGGAATAAAACTGCTTTAAATCTCTTCCTTATCTCTGGCTTTAACTTGTCAATGAAAACAATATTAATAACTAGTTAACTCCTTCTTTATCTCTTTCCAGCTAAGTCTTTTGTCATTTCTAAACTTCAGTTCTTTTCGGTATTTTAACTCTTTGTTAGCTTCGGTCAACACTTCAGTTCTCCTCAGGTATCTTCGTTGGGGTTGTCTATCCGTCGGGTAACACTATTTTTCTGACCATCGGTAATGCTTGTGATTCTGCTCATCGGTAATTCTTCTCGGGTTTCTTTCTTGGGCATCACTGTGACTTTCCTCTTGGGGTTCTCTATCCGTCGGTGTGCACTGTGCACTGTCTGTCGGTGTCTATTGTCACTTTGTGAATACTAAACTTTTATGCATTACTGAAATCATAACCTTTATCTTTCTGGTTCTTTGAAGTCTTTGAAACTTTGTATATAACCAATCAGATTATATCAAGTTGACATCAATGAAAATACAATCCATTAACTAATTTAATTCCTTGCATTATCTTTCTGCATTTTGGTTATCATCAACTTAACATCTTCAAACATTCAATTAGTTATGGTTCATCAATCTCTCCTTTTGGCATTGATGGCAACACACTACATGATCACACTATATTATTACTAATACAATATGAAACATAATAGTTGTAGTTCATCAAACTACCAAACTTATTTATCTATAACCAATACAAATTTCTAGCTCTCGGTAAGCTCATATAGCTTAGATTTGATTCTTGCAGAGTTCTTTCTTCAATCTTCAATCCCTTTACAAGATAGATGTATCAGCTTCTGACTTTGTTCTGTGCTCTCCCTTTAACTGTTCCTTTCCTTGATCATCTCTTTTTCTATGACAACAATCTCTTCCTTTGTATGTATTCTCTTCGTCATGATATTCTCTCTTTGAATCTCTCTCCCTTTGGATAGGATGAATATTTCATATGTAAACTCTCCCTTTGGATATTCTCTCTCCTACTAGTTACATCTCTCCCTTTGACAACAATGCCAAAGTCATACTCTTTATTTAATATATTTCTTGAATTTTCCTTCCATTGACAACATAGCTCTATATTAGCCAATAAATACTTTTGGTTTTCGGTGCAGAATAGTACCTTGCTGTGTATAGATGTATCTTTGAAGTCTATTTCTTTATTTGCATCAAAATGAATGATCTTATGATTGTGTGTAGGCTGATGAAATCTCCTAGTCAGATTACTGACCAATAGACAAGGGTTGGACCCCTAGTCTCTGTCTCAGGTACTCAAATGCATCTTTTGATAATGGCTTGGTAAATATGTCACCTAATTGTTCCTTAGATTGAACATATTCTAGTATCACTTCTTTTTCTTGTACTTGTTCTCTTAAGTAATGATACTTGATGGCAATATGTTTATCATAATAGTTAATCACTAGTTCAAGAATCTTCATATTCATACCTTTAAGTAGTTGTTTTATCCATGCAATATTTGAGCAGTTTGCAATAACAACCACATATTCTTATTCTGCAGTAGATTGTGAGATGCATCCTTGCTTCTTGCTGATCCATGTGACAAGTCTGTCACCCATGAAGAATGATCCTCGAGTTGTGCTCTTTCTGTCATCTAAATTTCTAGCCCAATCAGCATCTGTATAGAATTGAAGCTCAAATTTACCCTTTTTGTTATACCATAAGCCATAGTCCTCGGTGTTCTTTAGATATCTCAGAATTCTCTTGACAACAATCATGTGTGATTCTTTGGGATTAGCAGAGAATCTTGTAACTATTCCAACTGCATGTGCTATGTCTGGTCTAGTATGAACAACATACATTAGGTTTCCAATCATTGATCTATACAAGGTCTGATTTACCTCATTTGATTTGTCTTCTTTTGTTAGCTTATATCCGGTTGCCATAGGTGTTCCAACTTTTGTCATCTTATAATCAAATATATAGTGCTTCAAATTAGAAAACTAGAAACCTATAGCTAGGGTTTCATCTACATAAAACATGACATAAAAACACTAAATCTAGAGTTTATTAATGTAAAACTACTCCTAAAATTATATCTAAAAATCTTGCATGGATTCTCATCCATGTGTACACTGAATACATGCAAAATTGGACTATAATCAACCCCTAAAATGAAGGAATTTGAAGTGCATCTCCACCGTTTCTTCTTCCCTTTCATATGTGATTGATCTTCTCTTTTATGTTCATGCCCAAAATGAATTGGATCTAATTTCTCTTCTGATATAAAACTGATAGAAGACCCCTTGACTTGCAAAAATGACCTCTAGTTTACATGCAATCCACCACACAAATGATCTTTGTAAAAAATGCGATTGAAAAATGCGTGCCAAAGGATTTCTAGCTTGTAGACCTCCAAAAATTTCCATCTAAAAATGACTAAGTTTGGAGACTAGGTGACCTTGGAATTTCGGGGTTGTGGACCTCCGAAAAATTCCACATTGAAAATTAGTTAAGTATGAAAAATAATATTCCTAAATTTATGGGTTGGGACCTCCAAAAAATGCAACACCAAAATTGGCTTAGTATAAAAAAAATGACTGTAGTCCACAAAAATTGCTAAGTATCAAAAAATGACGCTTAGTTCTCTTGAAGAATGTTTGGATGAAATTTACGCGGTCTCTCTATATTCTCCTAGACTTCATCAAAATCATGCAGCTCGATGGATTCCAAATTCCTTTGTCGCCTTGCTAGGAATGAGGTGAGCTTTGAACTAAATGCTTTAATTTCCTCTATATTCCCTTATGTATCTCATATCCTCTCTAAAATATAACAACTTCTACAGGTCTTCCTTGGTGTTCACCTTGGCTACAATTCCTACAAACTGTTGAACAATGTTCTTTGTGGAAGACAACTTTTGTTTATTGTCATCATCATAAACCTCCAAGTCCATTCCATCAAATAATTTCTCAATCTCCTCTACCCATAATAGAATCCTTTCTCCTCTTCTCAATATTTTGCAAGATCTCATGGTAGCTATAATGGTGGCACCAATTGTAGGGACCCACTCATCAAAATTGTCCATCTCTGCTCCTTCATATAAATTTACCAAAATTTGAAAGTGTTGCTTTCTTATGACTCTCAAATATTGAAGTGCCCATTGCCATTGCTCTATTTTATCATCAATGCCTGACTCTCCTTCCATCAGCTCAAGGAGTTGTGTCACCTCTATGAAGATTATTCTAAAATTCTTTAAGACCACGCAGATAGTTTCAAATCCAAATTCCTCAAACTAAGACTTCCAACCCATAGCTGATTTTACAAAAGGGTTTGTAGATTTTGGAGGCACTCTCTTCTCAAGTGCTACTTACAATGTGGCCTCCAGATGATCCTGGTCAATAGGACCAACTATCTTAGTCACATAGTCCTTCAGAGTCGCAACATGTGCTTTGATACCCTGAATCTCTATCTCATCTTTATCCAAGTATTCAAATAATTCTTTCAGGCCCAAAGTGGCCAACACCTTACCACCTTCACGGGTGGGTTATCCTAAATCAACTTCCTCCATGATGTAATCCTCTGGAGTTAAGTTTGTAATGATCATCATATAAGGAGGTAATGCAACTTGAGCCTTCCATTTCCCTTAATCATCCTATGTCACATATGACATCCTTTTAGAAGTTTGGCTAGGCTCCCCCCTGTGGAATGTCTTCCCTAATGTAAGCATATATACATCATCTTGTTTTGTATATTTTTCTTTCTATGGAGTTGTATCACCTTGGCCAACTAGGTGGGATTAGTGGAAGCAGTCAAAGGATAATATGGGGATATGTTTAGAACATGCATTCCTCTATTATCCCCTTCATCTTCCTCTCCTTCTTCATTTCCTACTTTTCAAGAGCTTCCCTTATCTCTGAGTTTTTCATAGTCTCCTCCTCTTCCACCTCCCCACATTCATCATGATTTTGTTCATATTTTGGAGTTGTATCTCTTTGTAGAGGTGGTGAATGATTTTTTTAATTCTTCCTGCTCTTGTGTTTCTACTTTATCATCCATATCCTCATGAGTCTTTTCTTTATCTTCCTCAAAAAATGAACCAGCTAATAGTTCTTTTCATAGCCCAGTCATTGGTTCCTGTCTCTTCTTCTGTAGGGGCACCTACTCTCATGTTAGCTCTAAAAATGATGGAGGTGGAGGACTCAAAATCTATGGCTCTTGAATATCTTGTACTGAGTCATCGCCCTTGGATTCCTTAGTTGCTGGGTTTGTATCAACCTCTCCCTCCTCAAGCTAAATTGTTTATTTTATGTTCCATCTCCTTGTTTCTCGTCCCCTATATCCTTTTCCATATTAGGTTCTTCATTGAAGGATGGATGAATAGGCATTTGTGTCTATGGTATCTCCTCTTCCTGACTTACATTCATTTATGTAAGAGGAGTAGTAACTTCAGTATTCCCTTGTGATTGGAAGAATGTTTGCATCAGTGTTGCAGTAGAGTCAAAATATGGATTAACAAATTGACTTGAGGGATCAAAGAATTTAGAAATATCCTCAAAATATGACAACTTAAATTCATCCGACCCTAAGTTACCCTCAGTCATCTCGACCTATGTGGTGGTTCTAAATCAATTGCCTCATTTTTCACCTTATTTTAAGAAATCCTTGTCTATTCTTCCCTTATGTTATGTCTTGCATACCCATCCCTACATTTTATGTGCAAAATGTCACCCCCCCCATTTTTTTTCCTTCTTTTCTCTTTTGGCTTGGTTTTTATTTCTTCCTTTTTCTTTGGGCCTTTGCCCTTATTTGGCCTTTGTCTATCTTTTGTGTCCTTCATTTTCTCTGGGATCCAAATCTCGGGGTGTCGTTCCCAATTTGGTGGTTTCATATTTTTGGGATCCTGCAGTCGTTTCTCTTTCTTTGAAGGTGAATGATCGTTAGGTGCTCCAAAGTCCAGACTCCGGTTGTCGACGTGTTTCTTGAAATGAATTTTGGTAACTAATGCGCCCTCCTAGCCATTATTTAAGGCATTTTACCTTGTCAATTTTACACTTACCACAAACTAATTACCTTCTGGCGAATTATCTTGAGAGCAAAGCAATTTGTTTTCCAAGCTGAGACATTTGACCAAGAAGGTGCAGAGGTGTGTTTGATGATTCTGGTGAAGTGTTTAGATGACAAAGTGAGGTTATTTGCAGTACCCCCTTTCAGCATTTAGAGTTCCACATAGGTTCTTGGAATCCTTTTCTTTTTGTTGCATTTGTTTCCTTTTCTTTCTCTATGTGTTGTTTGTTTTTCTAGTTTTTGTTTCATTTGTGTGCTTGTTTTTCGCTTCTATCTGTTTGTTTTCATCTCTGTTGTTCATCTTCTATTTGGTGTGTTTCTCATGTTTTCTGAGCTTTTGTTCACCTCCATCATTCAGGTTGTGTCTACCGTTTGGTATGACGCCGTCCTTGAACTTGGTGCGTCTCTTTTCCCTTTGTGGTTGTCTGACTCGAAGGCAAGACGCCTGTCCTCTAGGTTGTAAATTTTTTATAAATATGGTTTGTGTCTAGTTCTGTAGTTTGTAAGTTCTGTAGATATGGGTCTTCAGAGCATGGTATCTCCCTGTAAATACTTGGTTGTGTCTTGTAGGTTAGAGTAAAGTCTTGTAAATTCCTCAACACTCTGCGCGTCATTGGTAATATTTGCTGGTTGTTTTGTACATTTGTCAAGTCTGTAAAGTTCAATTTTCTACGCTAAGGAGACGTTGCATCTCTGAGAGCCTCATATAGTTTGGTTCCTATGGAGATAGTTCCTAGGGACCCTTTTTTGCTCTAAATCATTTACAAGGTCTGAGAACTGGGTCCACCCAATAAGTAGGTTCACCATCCTGGTTGGTGCAACTTTGGACGTCGAGGTGATGGGTATGTCATTTGCAGAGGCCAGCTCACTAGCAGGTTATTAATTTTTCTCTCTCCTCCATCCTTTCCATCTTAATGGCAGAATTAGTTCCCACAAATGAGCATTTAAGATTTATCCAAAGTGGCATTCATGCCACTCACAATAGAAAAATGTCTATTAAATGTCATTACTTTGCCAAGTGGGCATGTGTGTGTTAAAGTACAGTAGAAGGGCCACCTATCTTATCACTGATGTTTTCTGTCTTTTCAAAGTTAATGCCGAGTGTGCTAGTAAACCTGGACTTATTCACCCTATTTGACCCTTTTGGTCATTGTTCTGGGTCTTTGGTGCACTAGAAATGTTTCATGTGTTAAAATTTCATGCAATCTTTAGATATATGATCCCTTTTAAGATGACTTAACATTTTTTCTATTTCAGATGGAAAAGTAAGATCACTCTCGAAAACTCCAGAGTCTGAAATATTTAAATGTTTATATATTGATGGTTGTCGAGTTTGCAAGTATAGGGTAAAGAAAGAAAGAAATGGCTTCAGAATCCTCACCTCCTAGGACCCCAGAACTCTCGAATACCTCTATAGGTACCAGCAAGGAGAAAAAGATAGAGAGGGTATTGGCGAAGCTCTTGCTAACCCAAAATCATAATAAAGGTGGGATAATTATGAGGTCCCTAATTGAGTCTACACTTAAAGAGATCATCGACATAGATGTCAGTACCTGGGCCAAATTGAAGGGCCTCATTCAAGAAATTCATCAACTACGATGGGCCAATGAATCCATCATAGTTAACTTAGCGACATCTGATATAATTCAAGAGGCTGGTTTTCCGTGCTTAGTGCAAGCGCCAGAGATAATTTTTCTCTTGGCCAGATGTTACAATCTAGGTAGTTTGGCTACTGTATTGGGTTCTCCAAACCCCCTTGATTACCCGATGCCCATCTTCACTTTGGACCATGATGCCACCACCACAGGGTGGCGCATCCTATACTTCATGGATGCTACTATTCTCACCAGGGCTGCTTCCCTTAGACAGTTTGAGGGAGCAGTTTGACACCATCTCAACTCCGAATGGATAAAATGTCTACGTTGGGTTTTCAAGAAAATGTGGATGACTATCCCTTGCTCTGACTTCAAGGAGCCCATCTAGGTATGAATCATATTTTTGTACAGGATTTTCAGGGAGCCCCATGCCCGAGAATTCTCTCCTTGTAAGTACTGCTTTTTATATGGTATGACCACCAACAATGCATGCTTTGACTGGGCTGACATTATCGTCAAGCATGTAGACATCTAGATGAGGAGGGCTCAGGTAGAACATAAATTCTATATGACCTCCTACATCCTTTGGCCACTTTCCCAGTAGAACCAGGGGATCCTAGGTTTAACTACAGTTGTTATTCTCAGGGCGGGAGCTGGTCAGGCCACTCCATGGGACTATTTCCCCAAGATTTAGTGGGACCAGAGTTTCCCCCATTTTTGCAAAGTCAATGATGCCTTCATCTTCCATGGGATAAAGGAAATCACTCATGATCAGGGATTCAGACTGTCCCCGCAGACCATGGCCATGGTAGGTGTGTGGGGACGTTACTTCATTTAGTTCTCCCAACACACCTATATTCAGGTGTCTGGATTTCTTGGGCAACCCTTCCTGTTGCCCAAACATTGTGGGAACAAGATTATTTTGTTGGAATTTTGCAAGAATATTTTGGAGGTGCATGCCTTGACCACTACTAAGAAAGTCACCTCTATGGAGTTCCTATTCATTTTTGGGAACTACACCTGCTCTTTCACCACAATTCGGGAAGCAGAAAACAAGCTAAGTAGCCTGAACTTAGCTAAATATTATTTCAGTCACAAGGATTATGATCCACTTGGGTGACTATCAAGGCTGATGCCCCAGGGAGTCGACCTCCATGCTTGACACTTAGAATATTTTTCGACTAATTTCCAAGATGATTACGATGTCCAGAAGCGCCAGTACTCTAGGATGCCAAAAGGAATTATCAAAAATCTAAATATCCAGACATTCCCATGGAATTTTTTAGACACCGGGCCACTTTAAGACCCTGAGTATAAAGATATAGGTATAGAAAAGATGGACCTCCCTTTGATAGATTGGGATATGCCAGAGGTTTTGAGTATTGAGGCCATCTCAAGAACAATAATTCAACATAACTGTGCATATTTTTCGAGGGTTTTCCTGAAGAGCATCCAACTAGACAATCAATTTTTGGAAGCCTTAGGCTCCCGGGCCATGGAGAAATCCAAAGCCTAAGTCAAGCAGAAAGTTGGCACCCCACCTCAGGTCCCAAACCCCATTTTGGCCCCCCTGATGGAGCAGTTGGGTGAGAAATTTGAGCACTCTTTGAAATTATTGGATGCAACAAACTCTAGAGTGAATTTTAGTCTTGGAGCTACCCTAATAGGCTCTTGGCCCTCGCTAGGAGATTCTCCCTCTTTGGCCATTTTTCTAAGTGAAACATATGAAGCAGAGATTGCAAGAACTATGGAAGCCATAGATCCCAGGGTGCCGCTCAAAACAAGAAAGAAGCAGAAGGAAGAATGACCCCTACAAAATAGAAACCCAAATCCTGAGCCCAGGAATGTACCTAGTATTGAAGTTCTCTCCTCCTCCTCCTCTGAAAAATAGGATCACCCAAAGAGTCCCCCAGAAATAGCGAAGATCAACGTTGACAATTTCTTCTTGATGGGTGATCTCAGAGAACTGCATGATATGGTTGATAAAACAATAGAAGAATTAGTAGAGTCAGAGACTGAGGTTCCCATACATGAATTAACAAGACCCAAAGAGTTTATGGTCCAAGGAGGAGATGCATCTCGACCAGAAAAGGTCAAAGAAGAAAGGGGGATACAAAAAGAACATGAAAGTAATATGACCATGGAGAAATTTCTAGCTTACAAGGAAACTAAACCTTTGGGAACAACCATACCCTATGATGTAGTGCTTCTGAGCCTGACTGGTGATTAGTGTTTGCTGAAACCACCTGATGTAATGGCTGACAAGGTTGCGGCCATATTCCAAGAAGTAGATTTAAATGAGTTGCCTCAGCCTCCTCCACCACCTAGCCCACCGATGGATGATATCCCGAGAGGTGATCTGGAAGGTGAGAAAATAAATGAAAATGAAGATCCCATCAACAAACAAGGAAACACATCCATGGGAACCTAAATCAAACCTCGTGGATACTAGTTTGGGGATGATAATGAGTGGGCAAGTCACCTTGCTGCAGTGGTTAGTGGAGTCCCCCAAAAGAAAATCCCTGATGACCATCACAACCCCACTATTATCACTGGCAGAAATGTTGGTCAAAGGCCAAGTCACCAAGAAGCCTAAGAAGGCCCGCACCCTTCACAATAACCAAAGGGCTCCAGACGGTAACATAGTGACAATCATTGTCGCCCCTCTAATAGGAAAAGAAGACTCAGAGGTTGCCACCGAAGAGTATGTAATCACAAAGGTACCTCTGGGAAAGATAAATCAGCAAGAGGAATTGGACCTCTTGGATGAAGCAAGCCAGACTATCCGTGCCTGGTATGAAAAACAATCCCAAAATGTAAAGGAGTTGAAGGTTACTAATGCAATCTTTTCAGACTCCTGACAGAGTTAGTGTGCCCCCTCGCCTCTAAAACACTCAGACCTTCACTCTCTGATACACCGCTCCCTCAGGGTGATGTTGACATGCTAAGAACTATGAATAGGAAGGCGCTGACAGTGGATGAATGGATAGTCTAGTAAATTGGGTCCATAAGAAGTTTTCTATTTGAGTCTCTCCCAAACTTCTTTCGGGCTTGTTAGTAATTTTTCTTGTAGAATCTCAATATAGAAAATATGCTTGACTCTTAGATTCCCAATTATTCATTCATGCAAGTAAAAGTCTAATTGATGAGGATTAATCCTCCTTTTTCTTTGAGCTCCACAGACTTAGGTGGTTGTACCTTTCATAGTTACTGCTTCTCAGTAATCTTTAACAATGGATCAAGGGTTACACTGATTTGTCTCTTGCCTTTTATTGTAGCAAGTAATAACACATCTTGCAAATGAATATGATCAATTTAATGCAGAGATTAATAAGACAAACCATGAACTTAGCAAGGGAAAATAATAGTGAAACATACATTCTCATCCTTCTTCTTTTTATCATTCTAGACTCGGGAAGGCTAACCTAATGATTCTCTTTCCAAGGAATCAATAAAATGAACTGTATCTTTCAATACAATTGGTAAACATGAATGTTATTAATAACAAGAAAGTAAAAGATTATTTAGATTTAAGATTGATGATGATAACTACTTATCAAAACCTAGACTAGTGCCTAATCCAAGGCAAAGCATCAATTAAGTTATACATTCACAGAAACTAATTAATTAAAACACACATGAAACTAAGATGGAATGCCTTACAAACCACCTCATTTCCACACCCATGTATCAAATTCCTACACAAATATCTATCCCTTTGGAGCTACTCATAAGATTTACTCCCTCAAAATAAACTTCCAAATAATCGCACAGTTACCTTATAACCAGTACATTTAAAATGCGTTACAGATTAAACATACAAGAGAATAAACATAAACACAAGAAGACATCATTGATGTAAAACATGAAAATTCATTGTATTTTATTAATATACTTCTTGTAAAGAGGGAATATTTAGGATGAAATGGGTACAAGAGACTTACACATCTAAATAATATCTTTTACATATAAAAAGTTGGGGAAGGTAAGATTCTCCTCTTTGCCCCAAATTCACAAAGGAAAGATCCAAATTGATTAACCACAAGAAAATGGTCAATGCATAAATGAATCAATCTATTATAAATAAGAAGAAAGAGAAAAACCTTACATTTCATTTTGGAGGAGAGTGTGTAATAGATCTGAAAATATTAAAATCTTAATTGAAATGAACTGAAGACAAATACTAACCTCAAAGTATAACATATCTGGAAATTGTTGTTTTATGGTGTCTGTACTAAGTTTCTGGAAATTCTGCAACATGCCCTGGCCTGGAAACACAGAGATAAAGAAAACCCAAAAATTGTTTTCTTTTCTGAGAAAGGTCGACCTTGACCCAAATACAGGGGCACAATTGTACCCCTTTATGTCACCTTGACTTGCACTGCTCCGACATAAAATTTGTTTGCGGATCCCAAAAGTTTGCCAAAAAGGGTATCTGAATATGCTCTATAACTCGCTGTTCCATACCCGTACCTAGAATAAAAATGCTTTTGTTTGTTGGGGGAGGGGTTTTCCTTGGTCAAACCCCAATTTTGGAATCAACCTTGAAATAGAATTGAAATTGTAGTAATAAACAAAGTAAATAGAACAGTTCACCTTGCTTATGTTGAAACCCTTATGGAGGATTCAAATCCTTTAATCCACAAGTATGGATGCTCCAAATGGATGTATAATTGTAGGATGTAGGATGTCTCAAATCAATTGCCTTTAGATCTTCAACACTAATCTTGAATAGATCTTGGAATAGGAAGAAGCTTGAATGGATATGGATGGAGAAATCTTCAGCAAGAGCGCTCCATAGAGCTTGAATCCTTCAATGGCTACTAATGGATCTCCTTGATGAATTGAATCTTGAATTCTTGAATCCTTTAATGCTCAAAAGTAGACGATCACTTCCATAGATTATGCGTAGATCCTTGAAAATGAGAGGAGAAGGCTTCTTTATTTACTAGTCTAGGACACAAACTTCTAGAGAGGCAAACATATGAGAAATAAATTCAAATTAGACTCATAGCCCTAGAAATAGACCTATATTAAATATATTTTTTTAAGAGTCGCCACTTCGGAGCCCAAAACAGCCAACCTGGAAGTGGGAAATAATTCTTTCCAAACACCGACATCCATAAATATTTGAAATTTGAAATTTAGACCCTAGGTCAGGGTAAAGGTTGACCCTGACCTAGGTCAAGGTTGAGGTCAACCTTGACCCATAAGGCCGACCTTGACCTTGAGGTCAAGAACCTCAAAATCTTAGAGCAGGATACCAGAAATAGGTAGGAGATAAGTGGAAAATAGGGTAGGACAGGGGAAAAACCAGATCCAAGTCAAAGAACCATTCAAGGCATTTTACATAACCCGAAACCACTTACTCGGAGGGATAAACCATTCCTAAATGGAAGTTCTTCCATTTTACGACGATACATTTAGCCCCAACTTTAGCAAGAGTATAGACTCGATGCAAAATCTTGGTAAATGAGATCACAAAGAAAAGATAATCTTATTAAAATCAAAGGGACAAATAAATCCTCAAGCCCCCGAGGACTCAAGTCATTGTAAACCCAAAGGTTAAAATAAGAGAGACATCACCAGTCAAAGAAAAAGAGAGAGAGGGTGTGATTACCTCGCCCAATGAGAACCTATGTCACATTGTGAATCACACATAGAAACAGTGCAACTAGAAAGATGGAGTTGAACCACCTAGTGAATGTGGCTACTCACTAGTCAACCCATCAAGGATTCACCCTTAGGAATATTCTATTCCAAAAGAGCAAAGCCAAAACTAGAGAGATCCAGTCTTAAGGAAAAATTCCGACCTTAAGAGATCAAAACTTTATAAATTGAACCTGGAGGGATCAAGAGATCCTATAAGGTAAAAATACATGCTTTAAGGATTAGTCTCTAATCCATAAAGGGAATTTTTTTTTTTTAAAGTTTGAAAATGTTTTGGAAGTGCGTGTGTGCAAAAAGTGAGCAGAGCGTATGCCCCCATGTTAAAGTAATTTCTACCACTTTAACAGGAGCAATGACTTTAACGGAAACATAAATAACTCCATTGATTATTGTATAGTTAGAAAATGGAAGAACTTCCATGGTAGACTGGTTTAGCCTTTCGAGTAAGTGGTTTTGGGTCATTTCAAGTGCCTTGAATGGGTTCCTGACTTTGATCTAGCTTTATCTCCCTATTCTTCCCCATTTCCACTTTTCCCAACCTATTTCTGGCACCCCAGACTGAGAAACTAGGACTTTGACCTCAGGGTCAAGGTAAAAATTTTTGGGTCAAGGTCAACCTCGACCTTGACCTAGGTCACAATTGACCTTTTCTAGGCCTAGGGTTCAATTTCTAGAATCTCATGGTTTTCGGATGTCAGTCTTCGAAAAAAGTTAATTCCCGCTTTTGGGTCGGCTGTTTCAATCTTTGGAACAACAAATCCTAAATTATATTTAATATAGGTCCTCTTCTAGGGGAATGGGTCCATTGGAATATAATTCTCCTATGTCAGCCTCTCTAGAGGATTGTACCCTATTTTCATATAAAAGGAATTTTTATCCTCTCATTTTCTCTAATCATGAATAACCATCATCAAGCATGATTGCAAGAACTTTCAAGACTTGAAGAGTAAATTCCAAAGGTGAATAAGTAAGATTTGAAGTAAGCCAAGTAGCCATTGAAGCATTTATCCACTCTCAAGGACTTCTCAAGCACTCATTTTCATCAAGGAGATCCATTGGTGGCCATTGAAGGATTCAAGCTCCATGGAGCGCTCTTGTTGAAGATTTCTCCATCCACATTCCTCCAAGCCTTTTCTTATTCAAAACCCATTCATGATTGGTGTTGAAGATCTTCAAGAAATTTATTGAAGACATCCTACATTCTAAATTCTACATTCTACAACCTTTTTGGTGCATACATACTTGTGGATTCACAGATTCAAATCCACCACAAGGACTTCTACAAACAAGGTGAATTACTTTGTTTTACTTATGCAATTTAAATTATAATTTGAGGTTAATTCCAAAACTAGGGTTTGACCAAGACAAACCCCTCACCCCCAAAAAACAAAGCATTTTTCTTGCAAGTACATGTTCAGAATAGTAGATCAGAGTGCAGATCTGGATACCCTTTTCAACAAACTTCTAGGATCTGAAAATAGAATTTCAGTCTGAGACTTTTTAGGTTGATTCTTCCCTAGGGTGCAATTGGAAATTCTGGGTCAATGGTGACATTGACTTGAGGGTACAAATTGGAACTGTCTTAGAATGGAAAGATATTTCTGGGTTTTGTTCTTCTCTGCGTTTCTATTCCAGATCCAGTCTTAGATTTTCCAGAAACTCAACACACGCTTCAGAAAAAAGCATTCTTCAGATCTGCAATATTTCAAGGTTAGTTCATTTCTCCTATTCAATTCAATTAAGGTTACCAATCTATCTAAATCTATTTCAAATTTAAATCAACAAAATGGGTACTTAAGATCTTCCTTCTTTATTCTTGTTTCCAAATAGTTGATTCATCTATGCATTGATCCTTCCTTTTGGGTTAATCAATTTGGATCTTTCATTTGCACACCTAAGGATAAGAGGAGAGCATCTTATTTACCCCAATAACATATTTAAATGTAATGTCTTTTATGTTAAATGATCCACATTCATAAATATTACATTTTAGATCTTACATTTTGGTGAACCCGCGATAGACAACTCTTTCTTTTTGGTGTTAGATTTACATCTTTTATGTTAGATCTTGGATGCATATTAGATTAGATTTCTTTTATGTTTTTGCATTTACATTTCAAAAATTAAAAATCAAACTCTTTGTTTCCTAAATTAGTTCATTTACATTACATTGGTGTATGAGCTTTACCACTTCTAGTCCTACTTATAGTATCCCGGTTAGAAGAAGCCGTAGACTCATGGGTTCCTTTGATCCCAAATCTTCCTCTCCTTTCCTTAGGATCCCAAATGACAATTTTATCACTCATGATTCTAATCCTTCTATGGAGCATAACTCTTCTCACTCATCTCATGATGAGGATGATTCTTTAAGAGTTCCCCCTGAACAAGTGCAAAAAATTTAAACCAAATTTGATAAAATGGGAAATTGGCTTACTCAAGAAAACCATACTCAAGATTCTATCCAAGCTATAGAGGCTCTTAAGAAAGTCCTTCATGATAGTGACCAAGGTATTAATCTCTTGCATGGTATCACTCATCTTGTGCATTTGAATGTTAAACCTTTAGCTCAAGAGGCTCAAGATCTAGGATTCACTCCTCCTATCACTAGCGAGGGACCTTCTTCTATTCCTTTACCTATCATTCCTACTTATACTCCTCCTTTGATGACTACATCTCTCCCAATTTCATCTATTCCTATGAGTGTTCCACCGGTATCTCTACCCACCTCACAACCTTCATATCATAGTGTGCCTTTTACTTATTCCAATCCCCTTCCAACTATGGTTCCAAGTGTTCCACTAGTCGTGTCTTCCATTCCTTCCACTTCCTACACTTTTCCTAGTGTTCCTAATGTTTCTATGCCACCTATGTCTTCTAATGATTCCACAATTATTAGTTTGGCTAAAACTGTCTCATCTTTACAACAACAACTTGCATCCTTAACTCAATCCAAGTTTAGCATTCCTACATGTGACATGGGTAGTCCTTTATCCTAGACATTATTCATGCTATTGTTTCTCAACAAGCCGATATGCCTCATTTTGAGAATTAAAATGGTAAAGGTGATCCTGTTACTCATGCTAAAACATTTCAAATCCTTTGTAGTGATTATGCTCATGACCATAGGATTTTAGCTAAACTATTTTCTAGGACCTTTCATGATAAGGCTTTGCAATGGTATTGTTCTTTATCTCCTTATTCTATTGATTCTTTTCCTAAACTTTCTAATACCTTCATTCAACAATTTTAAAATAACATTGGTCTGCAAGTTTCCTTAACTGATTTAATGCATTGTAAACAAAACATTAAAGAAAAATTGACTAATTTTATTGGTATATTTAAGCATTTTTATGCTCATATTTCTTATCTTGTTCCTGATATTGATATTCAACATATGTTTATTTCAAATTTACAAAAGGATACTAGAGATAAGATTTTGCTAACTAAATTTACCTCTTTTCAACAACTTTGTGAAACACTTCATCATTATCAATTACAAGTGAGTCAATTTGAGAGCAACACTCCAATGGCTCTTGTTCCAGTTGATAAGAGTGACACTGCTCCTAATCCTAATAAATTTCAGAAACCTAACAACTACATCAAGATTAATAAACAAATGAATGCGGTTGCTGATCAAGTTGTTGTTGCATCTCACAATGGCACTTCTGCATCCACTTCTTTCCATATGAATCGTACGTTTACTCCTCTCTCTGAATCTTTACATTCCATTATGAGTAGGTTGTTAAGTGCTAATATGGTTACCTTGCCTCCTATTTGACCTCTCCTTCCTACTACTATAGCATCAAAATCCTTTGATTCTAAAGCTTTTTGCCAATAACATCGCCAGAATGGCCATGATACTAAAAAATGTTATTCTATAAAGCATAAGGTCCAAGACTTCATTGATTCTAATGCCTTATCTATTGATAATTTTGATGGTAATGGGAACACATCTGTCTCTACTCCTAATCAAAATCTCCAAATCTATACGAATCCTCTACCTACACATGATACTAATACCATCACTCAACCATCTTCTGTAGATATTATTTACGATTCAAAGATGGATGATCTTAATCACATTGTTAATCATGTGGAGAGTGTTGTTGCAACTCAACCTATTGTTCAAGATCCTTCACCTCCACTTCAACTTCAAGTTCCACCTAAACCTCAGAAACAAACTAAGGATAAATGACCTCAGGAACTTTCAATTACCTTTGATGATTTTGAGACTATTGAGGCTCCCGATGGTCCCCTTTATATTTATGCCAGGATTGCTAAGATACCTATGCATGGTTGTCTTGTTGATCCTACATCTTTAATAAATGTTATTACTGAGGAAAATCTTTATATGAAAAACCTACAACATGATTATTATGATCCATCAGATGCATGGATCCAAACTTGTAATGGTTTTCTCTATCCTGTACTTGGTTCTATTAACTTTCTTGTTGAACTTTGTGGCAAGGTTGTAGATACTACCTTCATTATCATTCCTACTTCTGATCAATTTCAAGTTAAATTTTGTTTGCCTTGGATAACTTCTATGCATGCTATTTCTTCTCCTATCCATAAATGTCTTAAGTTCATTCATAATGGAGAAGTAAAAATGATTAATTGTAGTTTGTATCAACCTTCTAGGCCTAGAGATTGTGCTACTCTTGATTTATTTTGGCCTTCATTACCTAAATCATGTCCTCCTCACCCTGACAACCTTTTTTGTTCATATCAAGCCTATAAACATCACAAGATAGTCGAGTTAAACATGCCTCGGATAGATCTTAACCGTGGCCTTTTTCCAACTCCTTCTATACCTCCTTTATCCATTATTTCTAACTCTATTACTCAACTTCCCAGTGTCTCTTCTCATCCTACTGTGAATCTAACCAATCCTCCTGTTGAACCTATGAAGGAACCAGTTGTTATTCCTCTTAGTTCTCCACATGTGTCAAACAAAGCTAAATATAACAAATCTGCTAATGAACGTTGTAAGAAGTGTAGAGCTAATGATAGGGCCCACACTTCTATTATTCAAAATTATTTACCTTCTTTTGATCAACCTATGCCTGATGTGTTGGAAGAAGTTAATATTCACAATGACATTAAGATGAATGAGTACGATGATCCTATTCGCATCTTAGATCCTATTTTAATTAATCTTGATGAGGAGGATACTTTAGATGATCCTATTGATCTTAGTGACCATTGATCTTGATACTGACTTACCTCATATGCTTTCAACTCAATTGACAATTACACCTAGTATCGAGCAACATAATTCTCAAGAGGATCCTTGTTTGGAACTGGCTATTATTCCTACTGTATTGGATATAGTCCCTCTTGTGAGTTTCCCACCTTTCCTAAATGATATAAACCAAGATGGGGAGAGTAAGAAATGCGCTTGATTGGCTTATCCTTCATGGTAGCCCTTTTTGTGTTTGCATGTTGTACTGTGCTTCTCCCGTAATGTGTTTTCTAAATGTTTGTTATACTCTTTTATATGACCCTTGTTACTTTGTTGGTACAAGATGATAAAGGAATCAAACCTGTTGTATAATTCCTCTATATGTATCTTAACTCTTCTATATGTTGTTTTCACGTTATCTTGTACTTGTGCTATTGTTCATAAATGTTTTCCTTGTGTAGTCCACTTGGTTCTGCGACATGGTAGCACTGATTCTTTTTGGTCTTCATGTTGTGGTCTGAAAATACTCTTCTTCATAACTCTTGAGTTTTCTTTCCTCCATTGTGATTTTAGTTCTACTTTCTTTGGGGAATGATGTGAATTCATTTGCAATAATATCATATCTATATATACATATTATCCTATGATCATACTAACCCAACAGTAGGTAGATCCCTTATGTGTTCTTTTTATGTTTATGTGATATTTCCCTTGAGTTGTCTTCGTTTGGGGGCAGCTTGTAGTGGAAACGTAATCAGTAGAGTTGTTTATGTTTCCGTTCAAGCCATTGCTCCTGTTAAAGTGTTAGCAATGACTTTAACATAGGGTCATACACTCTACTCACTTTTTGCACACATGCATGTTCAAAATATTTTCAAAACTTAAAATTTTTTCCCTTTATGGATTAAAGACTAATCCTTAAAGCATGGACATTTTACTTTTTAGGATCTCTTGATCCCTCTAGTTTAAATTTACATGGATCTCTTGATACCTCTCATTTCAAATTACAATATTTTGATCCCTTAAGGTCGGAAGGTGTCCTTAAGAATGGATCTCCCTGATGGGTTGACTAGTGAGTAGCCACATTCACTAGGTGGTTCAACTCCATCTTTCTAGTTGCACTGTTTCCTTGTGTGGTTCACAATGGGACATAAGTTCTCATTGGGTGAGGTAACCACACCCTCTCTCTTTCTAATTAACCAGTGATGTCTCTCTTATCATGATCTTAGGGTTAATAAAGAATTAATTCCCTTGGGGGCTTGAGGATTTCTTTTTCCCTTTTTATTCCAATAAGATTATCTATTCTTTATGATCTCCTTTACCAAGAGTTTGTATTGAGTCCATACTCTTGCTAAAGTGGGGGCTAAATGTCTAGTCAGAAAATGGAAGCACTTCCATGGTAGACTGGTTTATCCTTCGGAGTAAGTGGTTTGGGGTCATGTCAAGTGCCTTGAATGGGTTTTTATTTTGATCTGGCTTTATCTCCCCGTTCTGCCCCATTTCCACTTTTTCCAACCTATTTCTGGCACCCCAGACTAAGATACCGGGACTTTGACCTCAGGGTCAAGGTTGACCTTTTTGGGTCAAGGTCAAAATCAATCTTGACCTAGGTCAAGGTTGACCTTGACCTTGACCTAGGTCACAATCAACCTTTTCTAGGCCCGGGGTTCAATTTCCAGAATCTCAGGGTTTCCAGATGCTGGTCTTCGGAAAAAGTTAATTCCCGCTTCCGAGTCGACTGTTTCGGTCTTCGGAACAACAAATCCTAAATTATATTTAATATAGGTCCTCTTCTAAAGGCATGGGTCCAATTGGAATTTAATTCTCCTATGTCGGCCTCTCTAGAGGATTGTGCCCTAGTTTCATATAAAAGGAAGTTTTCTCCTCTCATTTTCTCTAACCATGAATAACCATCATCAAGCATAATTGCAACAACTTTCAAGACTTGAAGAGTAAATTAAAAAGGTGAAGAAGAAATATTTGAAGCAAGACAAGTAGCCATTGAAGCATTTATCCACTCTCAAGCACTTCTCAAGCACTCATTTTCATCAAGGAGATCCATTGGTGGCCATTGAAGGATTCAAGCTCCATGGAGCCCTCTTGTTGAAGATTTCTCCATCCACATTCCTCCAAGCCTCTTCCTATTCAAAAGCCATTCAACATTGGTGTTAAATATTTACAAGAAATTGATTGAAGACATCCTACATCCTACATTCTACATTCTACATCCTTTTTGGTGCATACATACTTGTGGATTCACAGATTCAAATCCGCTACAAGGACTTCTACAGGCAAGGTGAATTTGTTTATTTACTTTGTTTTAGTTATGAAATTTAAATTATACTTTGAGGTTAATTACAAAACTGGGGTTTGACCAAGGAAAACCCCTCACCCCCTGTTGGTACTAAAAAATACAAGGATTTTTGAGTATTTTATTAGTGCTTTGCAATTTAACCCCCTATATGTGCTTTTTGGGCCTATTTGCCCTGATGGAATTTTGAGATCTATCATACATGTCAGGTGTTAATTACCCTTGTTCTAACATTTGAAGACATCTTAGGTCATCATATTCAAGTTTTGAGTTGTTTCATGATGTCTTGTTTTGAGCACTTGTCTAAATCTACATTTTGCCAAAGTGTAAGTTTTTTGTAGCAGGCCCTATTTGCACTTGAATATCTTGTGAATTGTTAAGTTTCATGGACCGCCCCTTTGAGGATGTTTTAAGTGTATATCAGAGAACTTGTGTTTCAAAGCTCAATCCATTTTGAGTCTGTTTGATAGGTTTTTTGATCCCTCAAATTTGGTCTTCTAGAGATATCTTGTTTCTCTGTTATGCCCAGATTGTTGAATAACCTACTTTGAGGTCTTCCAAGATGTATCCAGTTGAATGCCTTATATAATTGAGTTTTAATCTATGTTACAAACATGAGAATGTACCTATCTGAATAATTTTATCCCTTGGCCAATCCAGTTATTCACTTTCCCAACTTGATTCCAAATCCAATTTCTGCATATTTGCTGAGTGCAAAATAAAAAAAAATTGTAAGATGCTAACTTTGCAAACTTGTACTAGTTGATCATTTCACCTTTTGTGTAGGATTAGTTGAAGATTCATGTTCCATGTGTGAAGTTGAATCCATGTTCAGAGGTTCAGATTCTGAGGGTTCTTTTTGATTAGTTTGCAAATCAAAATTTGAAGACAGTTTGTGTAGTTTGCCAATGCTGAACAGAATGAAGTTTGCAGAAGGTCATTTTCAGAGAGTGATAACTTCTTGTCTGAAAGTTTTTTTCAAGAGATTATTGAGGGACCATTCTTCTTGCATATAAATGTACTACTATGAATGGTGATGAATTCTCAGAACATGTTTTAGTTGTCTTGCAAAAGTCAATCTGAATGAGATTTATGTTGTTTCAACATTTGCACTTACACAAGTATTCTGAAACATCCAAGTTTGACCAGTTACACCTTGTACCTAAGGTTGAATCAAGCAAGGCCCTTTTGCATGCATATTAATTGTTGATAAATGAGTCATTTCACCAAGTGACAGATCTTCAAGAAGTGATCGGATGACTTTCCAAGTTGCACTTCTGGCAGGGTTTGCATATGTTTGAAAATTGTTGATTGCAGAATATAATGAAATGGCTCCCTTTGCATTTTATTATCTTTTGGACCAAATATTTTCAAGCTATTCTAGTTGATGAAAATTTCTTAGATGCTGGAGAAGAATGTACTTTCTGGTTCCCATGGTCGAAATATATTATTTAGTCAGTTTTCAAAGCTCGATTTGGAGGCTAGTTACAGTTATGTGGTCAGTTTGCAGAAATGTGAAGTTATTTTGAAAACCACCAGTTTGATGCTTTGTGACAAATTTGCATAATGGTATGTTTTCAGAGTGTGGGTGTAAGTTTGAGGTACATGAGCAATGTGAATAGATTTCATAGAGCATAAGGGATAACTTGTCGAGTGATTTAGCTTCATTGATCAGTGAAACCCCCAATATTTTTGTGCTTTGAAGATATTGCTCTTGTTATTGATTTTGGTTCATTATTCCATGAAGAATTATTTCAAACAAACAAGGCAATACATTTTTTTGGGAGATATTTAAAACTTTCAAAAACTTAAACAACAAAGCAAAAACCACAGTATGCTGGAGAAGTTTTAAAGTTTGAAAAATGCAAGAGCACAACCAGTCACGATTTTGGTTGTATCTCAAAAAATATGAACTGGGTCAGGATAAATTTTTTCTATGATTGAGATGACCATGCCTGTAATCTAAAGTAAAAATTTCAAACAAATCAGAGTTGAAACGCGAAAGTTATGGCTCTCTAAGTATTGGAAAAAATAACAAAGTTTAAAACAACAGTTTTGGAGGATGAATTTGTTTGTTTGAAAACTTTAAAATGCAAATGTGCATCCATAGGAAGGGGTGCCCAGATCCATGGAGCAATATTAAAGTCTTAAAAAACAATAAAATGATTCTATGAGTGAGCAGCACTTGGAGGAAGTCTCAGAAAGTTTAAAAAAATGCACAAAGATATATCCCACATGCATGGTGCTGCGGAAGCTTTTAGCATTTATATACTAAAGCACTTACATTATAATGTGAAGAAAGAACCAAGAGGCCATTTGGTGGGCCTCTTGGATGGATATTTAAGTGTGTGGTGGGCCCCATTATTTTGGAGCAAAAACAAGAGATGACACATGGCGCCCAGTGGACCTGCGGACCAATCAGAAGGTGACACTTGGCGTAATTTGGTACATTGTTGAGGTAGCGAATCAGAAGATGACACATGACACCCAGTGGACCTACAGACCAATCAGAAGATGAAACATGACACAATCTAGTACAGTGTTGAGGCAACAAATCAAAGGATGACAAATGGTGCCCAGTGGACCAATCAGAAGATGTCACTTGGCGTAATCTGGTAAAATGTGCAAATTTAAATAAAATTTAAATTGATTTTATTTCAACAAAGGAGTTAAAAGGTGTGCAAGTTCAAAAGGATCCAAGGGTTGACTTAATGGCTTAAAGGAAAGATGCATGACATCTAACCATTAAGCCATTAAGTCTGATTGACAAGTGGCAAGAGGAGATGAAATCTGAGATTAATTTGAATTTTAAAATAAATTCATCTCAACAAAGGAAAGCTTAAGGAACTTGCAAGTTCAGAAAGACCCAAGGGTTGACTTAATGGCTTAAAGGGAAGATGCTCAACATATAACCATTAAGCCATTAAGCCTGAGTGACAAGTGTCACAAGATGGTGCATTCTGGGGAAATAAGGATTAATTTGCATTTTAAAATGAATTAATCTCAAAAAGTAAAGGATTAAAAGGTGTGCAAGTTCAAAAGGATCCAAGGGTTGACTTAATGGCTTAAAGGGAAGATGCTCAACATCTAAACATTAAGCCATTAAGTCTGATTGACAAGTGGCATGAGGAGATGAAATCTGAGATTAATTTGCAAATATTAAAATGTTATTTCAATTTAATAGTTTGACTATTGAAATAAATTCAAATATTTGAAACTGTTGAAATATGCACGGGAGAGTTTGATTTAATGGTTGAGGGGGCAAATTTTGTCCAAAATACCAAGTATCATATGTTGCCAGAAAGGTCTAGAAATGAGAAAATTGTTTTTATAGTCCATTTTGGTGTAGGAATAAAGCCGTTTGAGAAAAATGAAGAAACAATGAATCAGCTTAAATTTGAAACAAAAACAAAGAAGATATGAGTCCAGACCAAATCAGATTTTTGCAGTTGCAGATATTTTTGGGGATAGACAGGTGTCGGTAACTGAGATTATTTTCCTTTCTCCTATATCTGGATTTTCTTTTGATTGTAATAGGATGTTGAAATTTATGTTGTTAGGTAGTATCCAGGCTTTTGAGTCTTATTTTTGTGTTCTTGGTCTTGCAAATTACAGTTTCAGATGAATTTTAATAAAGACAATGGAATCCCTATTCAGTTCTTGTCTGATGTCTTTGTATGCATTGTCTTAATTATTGCATATTAACTTGTAAGGCATGTTAATATACCCGTTATAAGGTAGCTGTGGGTTTGAATTTAAGTTTCTTTCAAGGAGAGAGTAAGTCTTGATTTCAAATTCTGAGAGTTCTAGGTATGCATATGAATCTGATGTCCAGATATTGAAATGAGAAGAATTGATTGCAAGGTATTTCATTCGGGTTTTTGAGTTTGGAGTTGGGGTTTTCTGGGAATGCACATTTTTATGACTATGTTTCCCAATAGATAAGGCACTGGTCTTTGCTTGACTGGCAGTTTTCTTCATCAATCAATTATTCAAATCACTTTTAAATTTTTGTATCAGAGCTTGAAATGTCTATGTCTTGCATTTTGTGAATGTAAGGGTACATGTTAGTTTCTTTAAAGAAGAAATCCATGGGTTAGCCTGCCTGAGTCTAGAAATCAAAGAGAAGAAGGATTTCATCCTTGTCACATTGGCCATTTTCCTAGTTCTTAGCAAATCATGTAGGTGGGATCTTGCATAAGATTAGTTGAGTTGAACTCCCACATCTTGTAAGTCTAAGAACTATCCACTATTTTTCATATATGAATAAAGGACTTTAGTGAGAGAGTGTTTATGTATGCAGATTTTAGCTTATTTTAGGTGTACCTGCCTGAGTGTGTGGAGCTCGAAGTAGAAGGAGGATCAAATCCTCATCAATTAGCCTTTTCTTGCCCCTCAGTTTGTATGAAGAATTAGATTCATGTGAGTTGGACTAAGATCCCCAAGTATAGTTTGCATATTCTCTTTTAGAACCAAAGGATACAAGAAAAAGCCCTAACAAAATGGCGACTCCGCTGGGGACAAAGATTAAAAAATCTTGTTGAAACTTTCAGAATATCTCTGGTTTGAAAATTTATAAATCAAATACCCCAGAAATTGTAATCTACTGGAGAAGTGAAGGTTATAAGCTCATAGGAGCTATTCATTTGTTTACCATTTCTTAACCAGCTTGTGAATCTTTTCCCACATCTTTATGGGTGGTGACTCTAAATTCTTGTGCATCCCAGTAGCATTGATTTACATGTAAAATTTAAGAGATTTGCAGTATGCTATTTTATTATTTGAAGCCCTTGTCAGTTTGTTTTGGCAAGGAAGGATAAAATATCAGATGTTTTTTTGAGTGTGTTTACTTCTATTGGCCGTGAAAGAGTATCTTAGTAGCAACAACAAAGGTATTCTACTTCTCATGTGTTTTCCTTTCATGAGAATAGAGTGATTCAAACAGTTTTCCTCTATTGAGTGTTTACAACACTAGGAAAGAGGTGTGTTCAAATTAGTGAGATGTCAAAAAAATTTTCATCTAAAGTTCAGAATAGCAAGGGTTTTTCAAAGTCCTTTCATACCAAGAGGTATGAGCCATTGTGTTTTGATGGTATTAAAGATTTCCCACATGATGTGCTTCATGAAATCAAAGATTATTTGCAAAAATTTTGTGGAGATCAAGTTGTTTCAGCAAGTCATCATGTTCAAATGTCCATTGATTTATTGGGTGACTTTGAAATAAATTATGAAGATGTATACATGAAGTTGTTTGTCCAAACTTTGAAAGATGATGCTAGGGACTGGTTTTCTTTTTTACCACCTTTTTCAATTTCTTCTTGGGATGAATTACATGTTGCCTTCATGGAACAATTTGGCGAGAGAATGAATTTGAGCGATGTATTTACTGATTGGTTGAATCTTAAGATTAAAGAAGATGAATTAGTTCCTGACTTCAATATCAGATTTGCAAGAGCTTTGCATGAAATACCTGAAAGAAATATACCTCAAGATCATGTGTGTGTTGTGGTTTAATTTGATGCATTTGACAAGAAGATGAGTTATAGGTTGAGAGACAAGGAACCTAAGACTTTGCATCAAGATTTTAGGACAACGATAGAGATTGAAAATAATGCCAAGTACGGATTGAAAAAGAACCATTTCTCTTGAGGGATTTTTCAGAAAAGTACATTTGAGAATGGACAAGAGTATTGTGAAAATTTTGTAGCTCCAAGTAGGTGTATTGATACCTCTGCTTTAGTTTCTAATCAGGTCTTGAATTCAGATTTGAATAGATGTATGGTTAATAATCCTTTGTTGCATATGGAAGAAACTTCAAGATGGCAATACATATGTCCAAGAAATGGTAGCAATGAATGATGTTTCAAATACTTATGATGTTGGCTTGCTCAATGAATCTTTGCCTTAAAAATTTATATCAGAAACACCCTCTTATTTTGATCCTAGATGCAATGATTCTAACAATGTTTTGAATGTTGAAGAGGATGTGTATGTTTTAAACTCTTATGAGGATCAAGGGGATGTTGAAACCTATGTCCCACAAGAGAATGATATGTTGGAAGATGTTGATTCACTGTTGTTATATGAGCCTAGTGTAGCATGGGAAGATGAGAGCATTCATGGAAATGAATGCAAATCAACATGTGAAGGTAAGCGTATTGGAAAGTAATCTTTTACATCAACATGATACAAATGAGTTTGGTATCAAGAGCTTTGAAGTGGATTTGGTGTCAAAACTTAAGGAAAGAGGGATAGTAAATGATGGTCTTCCTTATGAGATGGAGTACGATACTATTTTGCAACTTTATCATGATATTATGGATGAAAATCAGAATGAAGATCAGTTAGTTGAGTCTTTTCAATCAAAGGGTAAAGTGCTAGATGAGTGTATTTTTGAAATCCCTTCATTTAATGATGATCAATTAAAGCATATGGTTTGTTTGTGTAATGAAAATATTACACATGATGAGAAACTTGAGGAAGATTGGTGTCCTTTCCCATCTCCTCTAGTTGAGGAAGATAGTATGAATTTGTCATCCACTTCTTTGCCTAATGATAGGAGTGTTGAATCTACTTATAGTGATATCTCTGATTTTGAATCATATGCTAAAAGTGATTATGACAGAAGGAGTACTAATGTCTTCAAAGTTTTTACTAATGATGCATTTGATGAGGACACTGATATGGATCAGCCATCTCTATGTTACCATGTTCATATGGGAGAAAAACACGGTGTTGTTAATCCATTGTTTGAGGAATGTTTTGAGTTTTTAGATTTGTGTTATTTTGATTTTAATGTTAAAAATGTGTCAATATGCAGTAAGAAATCAGATTGTATATCTTGTCGGGCTAAAAGTGATTGCGAGTTTGAATGTGCATTTGATGAGTCCATTGTTCCATGTAGTAAGCAGGACTATGATGATGACCAGCTGGTTCCTTGTAACCGTGTGAGTGATTTGCAAGTGGAAAAGGTTTCCAATCCATGTTTTGAGGAACATGTTGAGTCTTTCCATTGTGAAGTCTTTCCATATTTTGGTATCCATGATCTTTGCAAGTATGAGTTATTTATTTTCTTTATGGATTAGCTGGCTAATGAAGGGGTAATGCAAGTGGAGTTTGATGTTTCTTATGGTAATGCATTTCCTCATTATCATGGTTCACATTTTATGATGTTTTCTGATGTGAAGGATGAGTTTCATACTTTTGGTTATGCTGATTCTAATGAAAGAACTTATGAAGGCATGAAAGGAATTGCAAATAATGTATTCTTCATTTTTATGATTCCTTATGAATTTGAACATCAACGGTACAAGTACATTTTCATTCTGATATTTGTATGCCAAGAAGAAAATAAAATTTTTGATAGAGGCAAGTGTTGATTTCAGTTGTGAAAAGGGTTTGAGGTCTTTTGTGGATAATTTGTATATGTTGTACAGTTGCTTTCTTTCCCTTTCAGTCACGTGGTGTGTTTACTTTCAATAAAGGGGTTCCTAATTTTTGAGTTGGGAAGGAGAAAGAAGAGGGAAGAGATTTGAGATAAGAGAAGATAAAGTCTGATTTGAAGTTCTGAGGTGGTCTACTTCTACCATGAGATTCTAAGATTCTGTGCATGCCCGCATGGGGCACACATCCATAGTCAAAGCCACTATTGGTACTCAAAAACACAAGGATTTTTGAGTATTTTATTAGTTCTTTACAATTTGACCCCCTATAAGTGATTTTTGGTCCTATTTTCCCTGATGGAATTTTGAGATCTATCATACACGTCAGGTGTTCATTACCCTTTTTCTAACATTTGAAGACATCTTAGGTCATGCAGTTTTCTCTTGATCCTCAGGGGAAATTTTGATTTGATTATAGCCCAAGAATCCATCCATTAATGAATACATCTAGAAGTTTGCTATAAGGTCTATGATCATGTCAATGTTAGGTATAGGGAAGTCATCTTTCGAACATGCTTTGTTCAAGTCTCTGAAGTCAGTGCAGATCCTGATAGATTTATCAGTTTTAGATACAGGGACCACATTGGAGATCCATCCTGCATAGGCAATGACTCTGATAAATCCAACCTTTAACAACTTCTCTAGTTCTTCTTTTACCAATAATGCAACATGAGGATGCATCTTTCTAAGTTTTTGTTTCACGAGCTTGATCCTGGGAGCTATAGATAAGTGGTGCATGATTAGATTAGGATCTAGCCCTGGCATATTAGTATAAGATCATGCAAAGTTGATCTTCTTCTCTTTAAGAAACTCTGTGAACTGTGTCTTCTCCTCTTCTGATAAAGATTGTGCAAGGTGGACTATTTGAGGATTTTCAACAGTGCCCAAATTTATTGGCTATATTGGTTCAATCAGTACTGAAGACCTTTCCTAAAAGTGTTTGGGGAGGATATCAAGAGTCTCATCCTTTGGCGCCTCTAAGAGGTTTTCACCATTGTATACGCCTTTTTTCTTTACTATTTTAGGATCTGATATTGCCACAAAGTGGTTTTCATCATCAGTCCTCTTTTTCTTTTTAATTTTTAGTTTTTGACTGAGAAACCTGATATCCTCCTGGGACATGTTCTCGCTCCTTGCATTGGTGGAAGAAGGGTAAGGTTCACAAGCATTGAGATAAAAAGCTAGGGTGTGGTTATTAGGAAAGTTGAGGATAAGAGTAGAATATGTTTTAGTCCAATCAATTAAGTCTGGAAGTATCAATGTTAGGGCACCAGAGATGTGTGTGTAATTTTTGTACCTATTAAGAGACACAACACTTCAATAAATCATTGCATTAGTGAAAACAAAGGGGTTAGAAAACATAGCAATCACTCAAATCGATCTATTGCTTCCTATCTAGGAGTATGAAAAATGACATAATAGCCCTCAGATTATGCATATTCCAGTGACAAATACAACCTAAGAATAAAAGATTCAAATGAGAAGTAATCTAAATGATTCAAAAACATGCATGCTAGCTCTAGAACTGGAGATTACAAAAATCTAACTAAGATTTAAGCTAGAAAGCACTATGAAAGTCCTAAACATGAGAAATATGAGATTGCTTCCTTAATTCTCCAAATATGGGAAGCATAAGGATGCTATCAACTCTTCAAAATTAGGAGCATTATAACAATACAATAAAAGAATTTCAATTTCAGGGCCCTTTG
The DNA here is from genome assembly GCA_018584345.1 of Thuja plicata. NCBI lineage: Eukaryota > Viridiplantae > Streptophyta > Pinopsida > Cupressales > Cupressaceae > Thuja > Thuja plicata. The sequence goes on from MU226106.1 coordinate 1,763,171, forward strand.
AGCTCAAAATCCATCATATTTATAGGAGAAATGGAGGAAGGGGAGAAGACTCTAGAAGGGCTGCCATTAATGAGGGTGTAAGACTCATTAATGAGGTATGGGTGGAAGGAATATGTAAGAGCCATTAATGCTTCATTTATGAAAGCATTAATGAGGTATGGGTGAGGGTTTAGAGTCAATCCTGACAATGTGGACTTGAGGAAAGGAATCTTGAGATTCCTTGACTTTCTCAAGTGGGTGGAGTTGTTAATCATTCCTTAATGGAATGTGACAACATTAAGGGTAGCTTAGGATTAGGATTAGGGATTAAGGGATGCGATTAAGGAGATAGAGATGGGAGGAGAGAAAATGAGTGGAGGGGGGATTAGCTAATTAGGGTTAATTAGCTAATTAAGAAGATTTAGCATGTGAACTCATGGTTGGATATTTGAGATTGGTTAGGTTTGAAGGAATATTAATAAAATGAATTGTTGTAATAACATATTCATTTAATAATAGGGATTTAATTAATCACATAATCTTGTGATTGCTTTGTAACAATTAATTAGGACTATAGCCAAATTGAATCAATTTAGGCTAGGGGATTGATCTTGCAAGTGATAAGGTATAGATAGGATTCCATTTAATTCCCTTTAAATTAATTACCTTAGCCATGTATGATTTTTAATTGAATGAATTGAATTGATTTGATTGGATTGGCTAAAGTGATTAATGTAAATTAGTGATTAGATCACTTAGGAGATTAAATCTGATTCGAAGGAATTATGCCAAGTAGTAACAGGGTCATTTGGACATAATTGGGGGTATGATCACACTTAGGGAAAATAGGGTCTATGGTCAGAGCAGACCAAATCTAGGTGGTTACAAAATGATCCACATTCATAAATCTTACATTTTAGATCTTAAAATTACGTTTCCACTACAAGATGCCCCCAAGTGAGGAAAAATCAAGGGAAGTACCACATAAATATATAGAGAACACATAAAGGATCTACCTATCATGGGGTCAGTATGATATATATATATATGATATTATTGAAAATGAATTAACATCATTCCCCAAAGAAAGTAGAACTACAATCACCATGGAGGAAAGAAAATACAAGAGTTAAGAAGAAGAGTCTTTTCGGACCACAACGTGGAGACCAAAAAGAATCAGTGCTACCATGTCACAAATCCAAGAAGACTACACAAGGAAAACATTTACGAACAATAGAAAAGGTACAACATAACATGAAAACAACATATAGAAGAATAGAGATATATATAGAGGAATAATACAATAGGTTCGATTCCTTTATCACCTTGGACCAACAAAGTAACAAGGGTTGTATAAAAGAATCTAACAAACATTTAGCAAACACTTTACGAGAGAAGCACAATACAACATGCAAACACATAAAAGGATACCATGGAGGACAAGCCAATCAAGCACATTTCCTACTCTCCCCATCTTGGTCTATATCATTTAGGGAAGGTGGGAAACTTGCAAGAGGGACTATATCCAACACAATAGGAATAATAGCCAGTTCCAAACAAGGATCCTCTTGAGAATCATGATGTTCAATACTAGGTGTAATTATCAATTGTGTTGAAAGCATATTAGGTAAATTAGTATCAGTATCAATAGTCTCATATTCATCATTAGCATAAATAGGATCATCAAGAGTATCTTCTTCATCAAGATTAATCGAAATAGAATCTAAGATACAAATAGAATCATCATAATCATTCATCTTAACATCATTTTTAACATTAACTTCTTCCAACACATCAAGCATAGGCTGGTAAAAATAAGGTAAAGAACTTTGAATAAAAGAGGCACGTGCCTTAGCTTGACCCTGATGCTTCTTACAACGTTCATTGGCAGATCAGTTACATTTTGTCTTGTTTGAAATATGTTGAGAACTAGGAGGAACAACAACTGGTTCCTTCACAGGTTCTATAGGAGGATTAGTAGGATTCTCAGTAGGCTGAAAAGAAACACTAGGAGCTTGATTAACACAATTAGAAGCAATGGATAAAGGAGGTATGGAAGGCATAGGAAAAAGACCATGGTTAAGATCCATTTGAGGCATGCTTAACTCAACAATATTGTGATGTTTATAGGCTTGATATGAGCAAAAAAGGTGTCAGGTCGAGAAGAACATGAATTAGGTAATGAAGTCTAAAAGAAGTCAAGGGTAGCACAATCCCTAGGCCTAGAAGGTTGATATAAACTATGATTAATTATTTTCACTTCTTCATCATGAATGAAATTAATACACTTATCGATACGAGAAGCAATGACATACATGGTAGTCAACCAAGGCAAACCAAGCTTAACTTGAAACTGATCAGAAGTAGGAACAACAACGAAGGTAGTGTCCTCAACTTTACCACAAAGTTCAACAGGAAAGTTAATAGATCAAAATGATGGATAGAAAAAGCTATTACAAGTTTGGATCCACACATTAGATGTATTATAACAATCACATTGTAAGTTCTTTGTAAAAAGGTTTTCTTCAGTAATGACATTGACTACAGATGTAGGATCAACAAGACAACCACACATAGGTATCTTAGAAATCCTAGCATAAATGTAGAGGGGACCATCAAGAGTTTTAATAGTCTCAAAATCATCAAGGTGATCGAGAGTTCCCTAGGTCTTTTATTCTTAAGTTGTTTTCAAGGTTTAGGTTGAGGTTTTGGTTTAGGCTTAGGTTGAGGTGGAACTTGAACTTGAGGTTGAGGTGGAGGAACTTGAACAAGAGGTTGAGATTGAGGCTGAGGTGGAGATACAGGTTGAGACAAAACAACATGTTCCACATGGTTAACAATATGATTGATATCATCCTTCTTTGGATCATAAACAATATCCACAGAAGATGGCTAGACAATGGTATTAGTATCATGTGTAGAAAAAGGATTCGTATAGATTTGGAGGTTTTGATTAGGAGGATAGATAGATTTTTTCCTACTACCATAAAATTATCAACAGATAAAGAATTAGAATCAATTAAGTCTTGCACCTTATGTTTTAGAGAAAAACACTTCTCAATATCATGGCCATTATGATGATGGTATTGACAAAAGGCTTTGGGATAAAAGGATTTGGATGCCATCATAGTAGGAAGAAGAGGTCAAATAGGAGGCAAAGTAATCATATTAGAATTGAAAAACTTAACCATAATAGAATGTAAATATTCAAAAAGAGGAGTAAACGTGCGATTCAGATGAAAAGCAGTGGATGCAGAAGTGACATTGTTGGATGCAATAACAACTTGATCAGCAACTACATTTGCTTTCTTATTTATCTTGACATAGTTGTAGGGTTTGTGAAACTTGTTGGGATTAGGAGAAGCACCACTCTTATCAATTGGAATAGGAGCCATTGGAGTGTTTCTCTCAAATTGACTCACTTGTAATTGATAATGATGAAGCGATGCACAAATTTGTTGAAAAGAGGTAAATTCAGTAAGCAGAATCTTATCTCTAATATCCTTTTACAAATTTGAAATAAACATATGTTGAATATCAATATCAAGAACATCATAAGAAATTTGAGCATACAAATGTTTAAATCTACCAATAAATTCAGTTAATTTTTCTTTAGTATTTTGTTTACAATGCATCAAATCAGTTAAGGACACTTGCAGACCAATGTTATTTTGGAACTGTTAGATAAAGGCATTAGCAAGTTTTGGAAAAGAATCAATAGAATAAGGGAGCAAGGAACAATACCATTGCAAGGCCTTATCTTGAAAAGTTCTAGCAAACAACTTGGCTAAAATCCTATGGTCTTGAGCATAGTCACTACAAAGGATTTGAAATGTTTTAACATGAGTGATAGGATCTACCTTACCATTGTAATTCTCAAGATGAGGCATATCGGATTGATGAGGGACATGAGCATAAATAATGTCTAGGGATAAGGACTAACCATGTCACATGTAGGAATACTAAACTTGGATTGAGTTAAGGATGCAAGTTTTTGTTGTAAAGAGGACACGGTTTGAGCTAGACTAATGATTGTGGAATCATTAGAAGAAATAGGAGGCATAGAAACATTAGGAACACTAGGAAAAGTGTAGGAAGCGGCGGGAATGGAAGAAACAACCAGTGGAACACTTGGAACCACAGTTGGAAGAGGGTTGGAATATGTAAAAGGAACACTATGGTAAGAAGGCTGTGAGGTAGGTAGAGACACCAGTGGAATGCTCACAGGAAGAGATGGAAGTGGAAGATTTGAAGCTAGAGGATTGGAATATGGAAGAGATGTTGTCACTAAAGGAGGAGTGTAAGTAGGAATGCTAGGTAAAGGAATGGAAGAAGGTTCCACACAAGTGACAGGAGGAGTGAGTCCTAGATCTTGAGCTTCTTGAACTAAAGGTTTGAAATTTAAATGTACAAGATGAGTGATACCACGCAATATATTAACACCTTGATTACTATCACAAAGGAATTTATTAAGGGTCTCTATAGCTTGAATATAATATTGATTATGGTTTTCTTGAATAAGCCAATTTTCCATTTTATCAAGATCAGTTGAAAATTTTTGGACTTGTTCATGAGGAACTCTTAAAGCATCATCCTCATCATGAGATGAGTTATGCTTCATAGAAGGATTGGAATCATGAGTGATAAAATTGTCATCCAAGATGCTAAGGAAAGGAGAGGAAGACTTAGGATCAAAGGAACCCATAAGTCTCTGACTTCTTCTAACCCGACTATTATAAGTAGGACTAGAGGTAGTAAAGCTCATACACCAATGCAATGCAAATTAACTAAATTAGGAAAACACAAGGCATGAACAAATAAATATTTTGCTATTTTTTTCTTTATATGATTTTTTTAAATTTTTTTTGAAATGTAAATACAAGAACATAAAAGAAGGCTAATCTAATATGAATGCAAGATCTAACATGAAATGTAAATCTAACACCACAAAAGAAAGAGTTGTCATAAGCGAATTCACCAAAATGTAAAGAGAGAATATTTAGGATGAAATGGGTACAAGATACTTGCACCTCTAAATAATATCCTTTACATATGAAAATATGGGGAAGGTAAGATTATCCTCTTTTCCTCAAATTCACAAAGGAAAGATCCAAATTGATTAACCACAAGAAAATGGTTAATGCATAAATGAATCAATTGATTAGAAATAAGAAGAAAGAGGAAAACCTTACATTCCATTTTGGAGGAGAGTGTGTAATAGATCTCAAAAGATTAAAATCTTAATTGAAATGAATTGAAGATAAATACTAACCTCAAAGTATAGCAGATCTAGAAATTGCAATTTTTTTGTGTCTGTACCGAGTTTCTAGAAATTCTGCAACCTTCCCTGGTGTGGAAACATAGAGACGGAGAAAACCCAAAAATCATTTTCTTTTCTGAGCAAGGTCGACCTTGACCCAAATATAGGGGCACAATTATACCCCTTTATTTCAACCTTGACCCACATTGCTCCGACGGAAAATCTATTCACGAATCTTTAAAGTTTTCCGAAAAGGGTATCTAAATCTTCTCTATAATTCTCTGTTCTGTACCTGTACTTGCAAGAAAAATGAATTTGTTTATTGTGGGGGGGATTTTCCTTGGTCAAACCCTGGTTTTGGAATTAACCTTGAAATAGAATTGAAATTGCAGTAATAAATAAAGTAAATAGAAAAATTCACCTTGCTTATGTTGAAACCCTTATGGAGGATTCAAATTCTTGAATCCATAAGTATGGATGCTCCAAATGGATGTATAATTATAGGATGTAGGATGTCTCAAATCAATTGCCTTTAGATTTTCAACACCAATCTTGAATGGATCTTGGAATAGGAAGAAGCTTGAATGGATATGGATAGATAAATCTTCAACAAGAGGGCTACATAGAACTTGAATCCTTCAATGGCTACTAATAGATCTCCTTGACGAATTAAATCTTGAATTCTCAAAAGTAGACGATCACTTCCATAGATTATGCGTAGATCCTTGAAAATGAGAGGAGAAGGCTTCCTTATATACTAGTCTAGGGCACAAACTTATAGAGAGGCTGACATATGAGAAATAAATTTCAATTAGGCTCATACCCCTAGAAATGGACCTATACTAATTTTTTTTTTAAAGATTCACCACTTCGGAGCCCGAAACAGCTAATCCTGAAGCGATAAATAATTCTTTCCAAACCATGACATACAAAAATATTTGAAATTTGAAATTTAGACCCTAGGCCAGGGTTGAGGTTGACCCTGACCTAGGTCATGGTCAAGGTTTACCTTGACCCTGAGGTCGATAACCTCAAAATATCAGAGCAGGATACCAAAAATAGGTAGGAGAGAAGTGGAAAACAAGGCAAGATAGGGGAAAAACCAGATCCAAGTTAGAGACCCATTCAAGGCATTTAACATGAACCCAAACCACTTACTCAGAGGGATAAACTATTCCTAAATGGAAGTGCTTCCATTTTTTGATGATACACTTCTGCTTCAATACATTTAGAGAGACAAAAAGCTTGAAAATAGATAAAATTTAGAAGTCTGCCTCGTCGTTCTTAATTCAACATCCTTTTGAAATATCTTACAACTTCTTATATATAGAGAGCACTAGCCATCTTGGAATCTTTAAAGAGAAAGGATGCAAAAATATTCGAATGTCTAGGCTAAACCTAAAAGTACTAGAAGACAAAATTACAGTTACATATTCAGTTGGTGGAGAAAACACATGAGTAGATGATTTGAAATGATTCCAAATCTTTGGTAGTTGGCACCTTTGTCCGTAGATATTCTAGGTAACCTCTTGAGGTTTTTTGTGAGACCTAGTTACTGCCAATATAGGCTAACTTACATTAGTCTTGCTGATGATTACCCTCCATGTGCTCATTGATAAGGTGCCATGTGCCATTCTACTCCTCATCCAACACATCCAGGTCAATGGTTGCTAGTTTCTTCTTTTTGGGCTTGGTGATGTTGTCCCACTGTGTAACCTTTTCCTTTGAAGGCCAATTAAAAATTTGAGTACTCTGTAACTTTACCTTTTGCCTATCCCATCTGGCATCAGTTATGACCTTGACATCTGTAAAAAACTTCATGAAGTCTTCTTGTGCTTTGAATGCTTCATCCAAGGCTTTGTTAAATCTGTCCATATCTAGGACACTACCATTTGTTAGGAATGCCTCTTTACTAGGTGGCAGAGTATCAAACTCATTTCTCCATTCTTCTACTAATTTTATCTTACCATCTTCTCCCTTGACTAGAGGAATAAATCTATTGAAGTCTAGACCAAACATGCTGACCCTTTCCTGTATTTGATTAGCTTTTCCTTTGAATAAAGATAATTTTGTTCTAACTTTTTCAATCATCTCTCCCACATGAAAAACTATCTCTCGGAGATCTGTCCTATGTGGTTTCAAGGCTTCAAGTCTTTCAAATAGTGATCCCCTTCTTAACCAAGTGCCAAAATAAGGATCTAGAGTTTCAATGTGGCTTTTGACCTTCGTCTCTAGTCCAAGTACCTTACTATAAGCCTTGTGTATTAGGTCTAATTTTCCCTCTAGGATATCTATCCTGCACTACAGTATGTTCAATAAGGCACTTAATGCCACCTCATTTTGATTTTTGCCTTGTTGCCCTGTTTCTTGAGGAAAGTCCTCTATAGTCTCTATTTGAGCATCCACAACTGCTTTGGGTGGAGCAAGGAGAGATTTGGGAGCCTCTTCTATCTTCTTATTTAACACCTCCACTTTCCCTTGTAGTGACTTGATCTGAATCAAGCATCTTTCCCTGTCCTTTATCACAACAACAAACTCATTAAATAACTTCACTTATCTTGAAAATGTTGCTCTATCTTTTCTTGATTCAAATGGGAAAAGTGGGTGATTTCTTGGGATATCTCTAGGTTAGCAGTGTTTTGGACTATCCAGATGATCTTATCCCCATCCATTTTCTCCTCTACATTGACCAAGGAAGGATTTTGTGTCCTTGGTTCTAGAGACCACATGACTAGTGTCTGAGATCTGGGATCATATCCACATCCCCTGATCATTTCTCCAATTTGTGTCTCAGAAGACAAGTTGGCATTGGGATACTTTCTGATTTGATCAATAATGAAAGAAGAGGCCAAGTCCCATCTAGGCACAAGAAGCATCCCATTGTATTTTACTAGTTGTCTTGATTCTTCAGGGGTTATTGTTTCATTCTTAGGTTCATAAACTGTCAAGGCTTGTAGGGCCTCACTTTGATCTGTTTCTCCTCTCGTCAACTACAATTGTGCCCCTACCTCTTGCTGCTTCATCCAAATCAATAATTTCTTTAATTCTTCTATCGTGATGAAAGAATCATCAATGAGTAACTCTTCTTGGTGGAGATCTCTCTCATCTTGACATATCTGAAGGGGTAATTCTACTTCTCCTTATACATATTTTTCCAATTTCTTCCCTTCTCTAATATTTTTTCTCAACTGGTGGTGATACTGCCTGCCACTAGTAATCAGGGCACTTACTTTATCCCTCTTCTTTCCCTGAGTTACTACTTGAGAAGGCTCGCCTGATTCTACTCTCTGTTTCTTCCTTGGTGGATTATTTTTTGCCTTAGTTTTAGGGACCTTTGTAAGATCCACTTCCATGCTCTACTCTAATATATGTGGATGATCCATATGAGGAGGGCTATGAATTGGGTAACCTCCCTCACTATCCTCTTCATACTCTGAGGAAGATTTCTTCTCAGGACCTCTTTTCTTGTCTTCAATTAGACCTTCTAATTGGTTATATAGAGTATTATATGACTCAATCATCTTTGTGAGTCTCCACAAATAGGGCACTCGGCCTAGGAAAACACCTCCAAATGGAATCCCTTCTTTCTTCATCTATTTATCCAAGACTATCAAATCCTGATATTGTTCATCTCTTCTTGCCACTTCTTCATCCTCTAAGGTATTTCTAATGAGGTCTTTCTCATCACATTCTTCATGCTCTTTGATAGCAGTTATGCTTGGGGTTAGCATCTTATTTTCACTCTTAATAAAACCTTCTTTGCACTATGGTGACCTCCCTGACATATTTTCTCTGTAATTTCTTCAAGTCTATTTTTGTGGCAGAGGCATGATAAATACTGAAAGCTTTCATGAATGATGACCTATCTAAGGTTACTAAGGATGTTTCATCTCCTTTCCTTATTGTTTTGGAGGTAGTCATACTTTTCAGCTAGGGTTATTAATAAGTTGACATCTACAAATACATCTGGGACAATTAACTTGGAAAGACCTAACATCCAAGGGTTTGAAACTGGAATTTTCCTACCCATATTTCTATAAAAGTAATTAAATAAATGAAAAATAGAGCACCCAGGAGTGATGAAATCCCTACAATCAAACATATCATTAGAAAAGGATTCATCATCTACCTTTTTATTTTGGTTCATCCCTTTTAGTAGAGAAACAAACTCATCTGAGAAGTTCCTCTTCCATTCTTTCTCATACTCTACATCTTTACTTCCTCCATTGGTTGAGAACCTGCTTGGTCCAGCTTGACTCATCTTCACTGATTCTTTTGAACAATTCTCTTCTTAGACACAAGTTGTTTCTTACAATTTGCTTTGAAACTCAAACAATTCTTCACTCTGAAAACTCTAAAACTTATGCAATTTCTCTACTCTATACTCTGAGAACTTTGGTAATAACAATATACACAGGATGTGTCTATTTATTATTGAAGATTGAATGCACCAGTCTAGTCAAGAATTTGGAAATCATTGCTCAATCATTTTTGCAATAACTCTGTGTGTCTCAACATCAATTCTTTCCTAGCCATGGCACTTGAAGTTGACAGGAAATCAAATTTTAATATCATAGTTGGAAAAGTCATGAGTGCTTTTTCAGTTTTAAATCCTTATTATATTATAAAAGGCTTGAAATGCTATCTGATTGGCCAGTTTTTCTTGCTTTTTCACAACTCAACAGATTACTTGTACTCTGTCAGAATCTTTTTTCTTTAATAGGCCCTGGATTTTCATAATATTTCCTTGACATGGCGCTAGAGAAAATCCTTAAGATTTTACCCTACTTAGACCGTGGTTTATCTGGTGATCACGCGAGTGCTTTATCTCCAAGTCACTAAGATTTTCCTTTGACTCAAGTTACATCATGAGATCTAGTACCAACCAGACAATCTTCTTCTCCGTCAATGGTCATCGCTAAGTCGCTAGATGATTTACCTAACTTTGATTCTGTTATGAGATTATGCGACTAAGGGAAAAGAATAAACCTGATCTAACTTTGAGTCTATTTGGAGATTCAGAGACTAACCAAGTCTCTGAATCACTGAGAATTTCAACTATCCTTGGATGTATTCAGAGATCATGTGCATACCGCTAGATTTAATTCATATCAATGGTTTAGATCTTTCTTGTCAACTCAAATTATTACCTTAACTTAACCTTAAGTTATTTGGAGATCACGCGACGGAACAAACTTGAAGTCATTGAATGTTTTACTTTACCCTGAGTTTGTTCAGAGATCACGTGCAGACCACACAATTAGATCTTGATCTATGCCTTGCTCTGAGTCTAAATTATTTTGTACTTTGTCATTTTGTCTAGAGATTAAATGACTACCCTTGATCTTCCTTTTAATCTACAACCTGCATTGAATCTCCCAATCTTTGGCCTTTACTCCAATTTGTTATGAGATCACGTGACTAAAGGCTATCTTGCAATCTTGCAATGCTTGGAATAACTCTGGTTAAGTCTAGAGATTCAAAGATAAAGACTATCTCTAAATCGTTGAAATATTTGCTTGACCTTAGGTTTATTTTTAGAGACTTCACGAACACCATAGATCTCTTAGCTACTTAAACATGTGTCAACATCTTAGTCATTACCTCTTGATCACTGAATAATTCTTGACTTTTTAACTTCTTCTAGCAATTCAGTGCCAGACACACATCTCTGTCTTCATCAACGGTCCAAATTCACCAACGACAAACTTAACTTGGATTTGATTTAACCATGGCTAACCATAGTTCATTTGGAGATTCAAGGACTGAAAGAATATCTAAGTCGCTGAAGAATTATTCTAACTTGGCTTCTGTTTGGAAATCACGCGCTAGCCCTCAGATCTTTTCTTGATCAATGATCAACGCTAAGTCTCACAATCTTTATGTACTTTATCAATTCTTCCTGAGATTACATGGTAGCCATTGATTCTGCTTTGATCCAATAGCCTGCGCTGAATCTCCCAATCTTTCACTTAACTTTGATTTCTTCTGGAGATCACGCGACTGAGAAAAAATGAACATTGTCTTAACCTCGTGTTATATTATAAGATTACACGACTAATTTACCTCTGGATCACTCAATATTTCACATAACTTAAGTTAAGTCACAAGATGTAGTACTAGCCACATGATCAAAATTGCATCCATGGTTGTTGCTGAGTCTCTAAATCCTTGAGCCAACTTCATATTTATCTAGTGAGCACGCGCCAACCGCACGATCAGATCAAGATCAACCATCTGTTCTTAATCTTTGAATGACTTATAACATATTCCATTTACCTCGAGATTAAGAGATACAAGCTTGCGCCAAGTTGCTAGATCAAATGGAATATTCTATTCTCATTGCGAGATTAGGAGATAAAGGCAAAGACTAAAAAGCACATAGCTTATAAGACTTAAGTTACTCGAACAAAAGTAACTTCAAATTAGAACTAGGTTATGAATATCTAGGGTTTTTGCATGGAAACAACACAAATGACCTAGGGCTTAGGGTTTTTAACCATTTTTGCACTTTATTGTTGTAAAGAGGAGAAAAGGGGTAAGGAGATTATTTGTTAATTGTTGTTTGATTTGCTTAAAGTGTGTTAAATTCCTTAACCCTACTTTACATTTAATTGAGTTTTATATTGATTGTATATTGTAATTGTGATTAGGGGAAGATAAGATGTTCCTTTCTTTCACCCTCAAATACACAAATAGGAGATCCAATTTGATCAACCCAAGTAGAAGGGTTAATGCACAAGTGAATCAACTATTTGGAAAGAGAACAGGAAAAGGGGATCTTAAATCCTGTAAATTGATTAAGTAAATATTCTTAGTGATAGTAATTGAAAAGGATAGGAGGAAGAACTAACCTTACAAAATTGCAGATCAAAGATTGCTATTTTCTAAGGTCTGTAGACTATTTCTAGAAAATCTGACAGTTGATCCCAAACCAGAATGTAGAGGCAAACAAAACCCATAAATATTTTTCCATTCTGATGTCATCTTATGAAAAATGCCAACCCTGTACCACAAATGCCAACCCTGTCCTGCACAGATTCGAAAGTGTCCCTGTTCGCGCTATCCAAAAGAAGACTGAAAAGGGTATCTAGATCTGGTCCAGATCTACAGTCCCGAACCTGTACCTACAAAAATAAAGGTTTTTTTGTTGTGGGGGAGGGGTTTTCCTTGGTCAAACCCCGGTTTTGGAATTAACCTTAATGTATAATTGAAATTGCATAAAGATAACAAAGTAAAACTCAAATTCACCTTGCTTGTAAAGTCCTTGTGGCAGATTTGAATATGTGAATCCACAAGTATGCTTCAAAATATGGAATGTAGAATGGTTGGATGTCTTCAATATCTAGCTTATAGATCTCCAACACCAAGTCTTGGATGGGTTCTAGATCTTGAAAAGGGTTTTGGAAGAAGATGGATGGAGAGATCACCAAAAGGGCACCTTGTAGCTTGACTCCTTCAATGGCCTCCAATGGATCTCCTTCATGAAAATGGATGCTTGAATGGATGAATGCTTTCTTCAAATCTTGCTCCTTAGCTTGCTTGAATCACATTTGAAAGTAATTTGAGGATGCTTGATCACCACTCCTTGTGCTCAATGCTTGAATTCGAAGACTTAGAGAAAATGAGAGAGAAAGCTTCCCTTTTATATGAAATTAGGGCACAATCTTCTAAGGAGGCCTAAATAGGATAATTAAATCACCATTAAAGACTTTATCCCTAGGAGAGGACCTATATTAAATACAATTTAGGAATCCACACTTCGGAACCCGAAACAGCTGACCCGAAAGCGGGAGGAAACTTTTTGTGAGGATCGACATCTGGGAAACCAAAAGTTCCTAGGATTTGGACCTTGGGACAGGGTCGAGGTCAACCATGTCCTAGGATATGGCCGAGGTTGACCCTATCCTAGGTTAGGGCTGAGGTTGACCCTATCCTAGGTAGTCGACCCTGTCCCTGAATCCCAGAAACACAGGTCTACATCCTAGAATGCATAAATTAGGTCAGAAAATGGTGGACAGAAAGGCAGATCAGGGGGGAAACCATGTTAAGATCAGGAACCCAGTCAAGGCGCTTGTCATGACCCCAAACCACTCACTCAAAAGGCTAAACCAATCTAAAAATGGAAGTGCTTCCATTTTCCGACTATACATTTAGCCCCCACTTTAGCAAGAGTATGAGTTCAACACAAACTCTTGGTAAAGGAGAATATACATAAAAGACAATCTTATTGGAATCAAAAAGGATAAAGAAAACCTAAAGCCCCCAAGGGACTTAAGTCTTTATCAACCCTAAGATTATGATAAGAGATACATCACTTAGTTTAGGAAAGAGAGAAGGGGTGTGATTATCTCGCCCAATGAGAACTTATGTCCCATTGTGAACCACACAAAAGCGTAACTGGAAAGATGGAGTTGAACTGCCTAGTGAATGAGGTTACTCACTAGTCAACCCATCAGAGAGATCCATTCTTAAAGGGATCAAAACATTATAAATTGAAAACTGGTGAGATCAAGAGATCTGTTGTAAATTTAAACTGGAGGGATCGAGAGATCCTTAAAAAAAAGGTAAAATGACCATGCTTTAAGGATTAGCTTCTTTTAATCCGTAAAGGGAAAAGTATTAAATCTTTGAAAACTATCTTGAATGTGCGTGTGTGAAACAAGTGAGTAGAGTGTATGCCCCCATGTTAAATTAATTACTAACACTTTAACAAGAGCAATGGTTTTAACGGAAACATAAGCAACTCTACGAATTACATTTCCACTGTGAAATGCCCCCAGAGAAAGACAAATCAAGGGAAATAACACATAAACATACATAAGAACACAAGAGGGATCAACCTAATGTGGGGTTAGTATGATCATATGATAACATGTACATAGAATATAATATTATTGCAAATGAATTAACATCAGTCCCTAAAGAAAGTAGAACTACAATCACAAAGGAGGAAAGAAACTTAAGAATTACAAAGAGGAATCTTTTCGGACCACAACCTGGAGACCAAAAATAATTAGTGCTACGATGTCGCAAATCCAAGCAGATTATACAAGGAAACAACTAAAAACAATAGCACATCTACAACATAACATGAAACAACATATAGAAGCATGAAGATACATATAGAAGATTTGCACAACAGAGTTGATTCCTTTATCACCTTGCCCCAATAGAGTAACAAGGGTCGTATAAAAGAATCTAACAAACATATAAAAGCATATTACGGGGGAAGCAAAATACAACATACAAACACAAAAAGGGCTACCATAAAGGACGAGCCAATCAAGCATGTTGTCAACCCTCCCCATCTTGGTTTATGTTATTTAGGGTAGGTGGGAAAATCGCAAGAGGGACTATATCCAATATAGTAGGAATGATAGCTAGTTCCAAACAAGGATCCTCTTGAGAATCACATTTCTCGATACTAGGTGCGATTGTTAATTGAGTTGAAAGCATATGAGGTAAATCATTATCAAGAATGATGGTCTCATATTCATCACTAAGATCAATAGGATCATCAAGAGTGTCCTCCTCATCAAGGTTGATTAAAATGGGATCCAAGATGTGAATAGGATCATCATAATCATTCATCTTAACATCATGAATATCCAATGCATCACGCATAGGTTGATCAAGGGTAGGTATTGAGTTTTGAATCATAGAAGCACGGGCTCTAGCATTATCTCTACACTTCTTACGAGGTTCATTAGCAGATTTGTTACGTTTAACTTTGTTTGTCACATGCTGAGAACTAGGAGGAATGACAAAAGGTTCCTTCATAGGTTCTATAGGAGGAGTTTCAATAGACTGTAATGGAAGAGTGGGAGTTTGATCAATCTTATTAGTAGTAATAGATAAAGGAGATATTGCAGGAGTAGGCAAAAGTCCACGGTTGGAATCAATCTGAGGCATACTTAACTCAACAATTTTGTGATGTTTGTAAGCTTGACAAAAATGAAAGAGATGATCAGGGTGAGGCAGACATGAGTTAGGTAATGAAGGCCAAAGAAAATCAAGAGTAGCGCAATCTCTAGGCCTAGAAGGTTGAAACAAACTATGATTAAACATTTTGACTTCTCCATTATGAATGAACTTAAGACATTTATGAATGGGAAAAGCGATAGCATGCATAGCAATTATCCAAGGTAAACCAAATTTGATTTGGAATTGATCAGAAGTAGGAATAATGATGAAGGTAGTATCTACAACTTTACCACAAAGTTCAACAGGTAAGGTAATAGAACCAAGTGCAAGATAAAGAAAGCCATTACAAGTTTGGATCCATGCATCAGATGAATCATAGAAATCACATTGTAATCCTTTCATGAAAAGATTTTCCTCAGTAATAACATTTACTAAAGATGTGGAATCAACTAGACAACCACAAGTCGGTATCTTAGCAATCCTAGCATAGATATAAAGGGGACCATTGGGAGCCTTAATCATTTCAGAATCATCAAAGGTAATCAAAAGTTCCCTAGGTCGCTTATCCTTAGTTTGTTTTTGAATTTTAGGTGGAATTCGAAGTTGAAGTGGAGGTGAAGGATCTTGAACAATAATTTTAGATGGCGCAACACTCTCCACATGATTAACAATGTTATTAAGAGCATCCATCTTTGAATCATAAACAATGTCTACAGAAGATGGCTGAACTATAGTATTAGTATCATGTGTAGGTAAAGGATTGGTATAGATTTGGAGGTTTTGGTTAGGAGGAGAAATAGATTTGTACCCATTACCATCAAAATTATCAATAGACAAAGCCTTAGAATCAATTAAGTCTTAGAATCAAAGGATTTTGAAGCTATCGTGGTAGGAAGAAAAGGTCGAATAGGAGGTAAGGTAATCATACTAGCACTTAACAACCTACTCATTATAGAATGTAAAGTTTCAGAGAGAGGAGTAAATGTACGATTCATACGGAAAGCAGTGGATGTAGAAGCACTATTGGTTGTAGCTGCAACTTGATCAGCAAACACATTCGTCTGTTTATTAATCTTGACATAATTGTTAGGTTTCTGAAACTTATTAGGATTAGGAGCATTGTCACCCTTATCAACTGGAACAGGAGCCATTGGAGTGTTTCTCTCAAACTGACTCACTTG
>MU226106.1:1779567-1799906 GCA_018584345.1 Thuja plicata
ATAATGGTGAAGTGCTGCACACAATTGTTGAAAGGAGGTAAATTCAGTAAGAAGAATCTTATCCCTAATATATTTTTGTAAATTTGCAATAAACATATGTTGAATATCAATATCAGGAACAGGATAATAAATATGAGCATGTAAATGCTTAAATCTACCAATAAAATCCGTCAATTTTTCATTAACATTTTGTTTACAATGTATTAAATCAGACAAAGAGACCTGTGGTCCAATGTTATTTTGAAATTGTTGAATGAAGGAATTGGAAAGTTTAGGAAAAGAATCAATGGAATAAGGAGGTAAGGAACAATACCATTGTAAAGCCTTATCTTGAAAGGTTCTAGCAAACAATTTAGCTAAAATACTATGGTCACATGAGCATAATCACTACAAAGGATTTGAAATGTTTTAACATGAGTAACAGGATCACCTTTACCATTGTAATTCTCAAGGTGAGGCATATCGGCTTGCTGAGGGACAGTAGCATGAATGATGTCTAGGGATAAAGGGCTACTCATATCACATGTAGGAATACTAAATTTGGATTGAGTTAAAGATGCAAGTTGTTGTTGTAAAGATGACACAGTTTAAGCCAAACTAATAATTGTGGAATCATTAGAGGAAACAGGTGGCATAGAAATATTAGGAACACTAGGAAAAGTATAAGAAGTAGCAGGAATAGAAGACACAACTGGTGGGACATTAAGAACCACAGTTGGAAGAGGATTAGTATAAGTAAAAGGCACACTGTGATATGAAGGTTGTGAGGTAGGTAAAGATACCGGTGGAGCACTTACAGGAATAGGTGCACTTGGGAGAGAAGTTGTTATCAAAGGAGGAGTATAAGTAGGAATACTAGGTAGAGGTACAGAAGAAGGCCCTACACTAGTGAGAATAGGTGTGACTCCTAACTCTTGAGGTTCTTGAGTTAAAGGCTTAACATTCAAATTCACAAGATGAGTAATAATATGCAAGAAATTAACACCTTGATCATTATCACGGAGAACTTTCTTAAGAGCCTCTATAGCTTGGATAGAATCTTGATTATGGTTTTCTTGGACAAGCCAATTTCCCATTTTATCAAGTTCGGTTGAAAGGTTTTGCACTTGTTCAGGAGGAACCCTTAAAGTGTCATCTTCATCATGAGAAGAGTGAGAAGAGTTATTCTCCATGGAAGGATTGGAATCATGAGTTATCAAATTATCATCTAGGATCCTAAGGAAAGGAGAGGAAGACTCGGGTTTAAAGGAACCCATAAGTCTATGGCTTCTTCTAACCGGGATACTATAAGTAGGACTAGATGTGGTAAAGCTCATACACCAATACAATGAAAATGAACAAACACAAAATTTGGATCGATTGAATTGAAATGTAATTTGAAAGAAAATGCAAGATCTAGCATAAACAATGTAAATCTAATACCAAAAAGAAAGAGTTGTCTATAGTGGGTTCACCAAAATGTAAAGAGGAGAAAAGGGGTAAGGAGATTATTTGTTAATTGTTGTTTGATTTGCTTAAAGTGTGTTAAATTCCTTAACCCTAATTTACATTTAATTGAGTTTTATATTTATTGTATATTGTAATTGTGATTAGGGGAAGATAATATGTTCCTTTCTTTCACCCTCAAATACACAAATAGGAGATCCAATTTGATCAACCCAAGTAGAAGGGTTAATGCACAAGTGAATAAACAATTTGGAAAGAGAAGAAGAAAGGGGATCTTAAATTCTATAAATTGATTAAGTAAATATTCTTAGTGATAGTAATTGAAAAGGATAGGAGAAAGAATTAACCTTACAAAATTGCAGATCAAAGATTGATGTTTTTTGAGGTCTGTAGACTGTTTCTGGAAAATCTGACAGTTGATCCCGAACCAGAACACAGAGACAAACAAAACCCATAAATATTTTTCTATTTCGATGTCATCTTATGAAAAAGGTCGACCCTATACCACAAATTCCAACCCCATCCTACACAGATCCAAAAGTGTCCCTAAGCACGCTATCCGAAAGAAGACTGAAAAGGGTATCCAGATCTGGTCTCAGATCTACAGTCCCAAACCTGTACCTACAAAAAGAAGGGTTTTTTTTTTGTGGGGTAGGGGTTTGCCTTGGTCAAACCCCGATTTTGTAATTAACCTTAATGTATAATTGAAATTGCATAATGATAACAAAGTAAAACTCAAATTCACCTTGCTTGTAAAGTCCTTGTGGCGGATTCGAATCCGTGAATCCACAAGTATGCTTTAAAATATGGAATTTAGAATGGTTGGATGTCTTCAATCTCTTGCTTATAGATCTCCAACACCAAGTCTTGGATGGGTTCTAGATCTTGAAAAGGGTTTTGGAAGAAGATGGATGGAGAGATCACCAAAAGGGCACCTTGTAGCTTGAATCCTGCAATGGCCTCCAATGGATCTCCTTCATGAAAATGGATGCTTGAATGGATGAATTCTTGCTTCAAATATTTCTCCTTAGCTTGATTGAATCACATTTGAAAGTAATTTGAGGATGCTTGATCACCACTCCTTGTGCTCAATGCTTGAATTTGAAGACTTAGAGAAAATGAGAGAGAAAGCTTCCCTTTTATATGAAATTAGGGTAAAATATTATAAGGAGGCCTACATAGGATAATTAAATCACCATTAAAGCCTTTACCCCTAGGAGAGGACCTATATTAAATACAATTTAGGAATCCATTCTTCGAAACCTGAAACAGCCGACCCGGAAGCGGGAGGAAACTTTTTGTGAGGACCGACATCTGGGAAACCAAAAGTTCCTAGGATTTGGACCCTGGGACAGGGTTGAGGTCGGCCCTGTCCTAGGACAGGGCTGAGGTTGACCCTGTCCTAGGAAGTCAAACCTATCCCTGAAACCTAGAAACACAGGTCTGCATCCCAGAATGCAGAAATTAGGTCAAAAAATGGTGGACATAAAGGCAGAACAGGGGGGAAACCATGTCAAGATCAGGAACCCGGTCAAGGCACTTGTCATGAACCCAAACCACTCACTCGAAAGGCTAAACTAATATAAAAATGGAAGTGCTTCCATTTTCCAACTATACAATTTCTTGGAAATTAGACATTAGCAGGAAAATTTAATGGTGCATTCGAACAAACCTTGACATTTTAAGGCATATACCGACACTTGGAACCAAATTTTTTAGCAAGACTCAAAAAAATAGAAATATACCCAATAGTGGCTCTATCGAAGGATTCTTGAATGCAAGTTCATAGCAAGAATTATAGATCTCTAGGAGGCAGACCACAACCGCACTAACTCACTACAAAGTAGATACACAACTTGGAAAGAAACACACAACAGAAAGAAAACACAACTATACCTAAAGTACAAGACTACTGTGCATGAAAAATACTTGATTCAGTTGAAGAAAGTTTTTAGAAATTGTCCATGCACTGGAAATTCCTATTCTTCATCATTAATATTCTTGAGAAGATATGAATCCTTCCCAAATGTCTGATAGATAATGAAGGGACCTAACCATAAGGATTCAAATTTCTTATGCTTCCCCTTGTCCTCAGCCCTGGCATTCCATTGAAGAACTAAGTCACCAGGATGGAATTTTCTCTCATTTGCCCTTTTATCAAAAAGGTATTTCATCTTCTATTGCAATTTAATATTCTCCTTTTGGCTGTCTCTTCTCATCTCATCTCATCCAATTCTACCAATTGAATCATTCTTTCTTGCATTGGCTTAGATATTTCTAATCCTTCATCTTGGATGAACTTGTAGACTGGAATCAAATTTTTTACTGGCATCTTGGATTGAACACCATACACTAACTCAAAAGGAGACTTTCTTGTTTCTCTTTTCATGGTGATCCTGTCTGCCCACAAGGCAAGCTTCAACTTTGCATGCCATGCCCTTTTGTTTCTTTCTACGGTCTTCTTCAAGATTTGCAGAATACTCTTATTACTATATTTTTATTTCCCATTGGCCTGTGGATGGTATTGGGATGAATATGAAATTACAATTCCCATGTCCAAGAAAAAATTAGTGAACTCTTCTGATCTAAAGAACATTGCATTATCCATCACTAGTTTAAGAGGGACAACAAACCTAGTAATGACATTATCCATCAGAAAATCAATCACTAGTGTGCTTGTAGCCTTTTTATTTGGAATGGCCTCAACCCACTTGGTAAAGTAGTCGGTAGCAAATAAAATCCAACTGTGTCCTCCACTTGATTTTTCTGCAAATTCACCAATGAAGTATATCCCCCACATAGAAAAAGGTGCCTCTACAACTACATGATTAAGAAATAGGGCACCTTAAAACTTCATCTTATTGGAGAATCTCTAACTTGGTTCACATCTCCTAAAAAATGAATAGGCATCTTTAAATAGGTAAGGCCAATAGTACCCAGCCCTTAAGATCTTATGAGTTGTTGCTCTAGCTAAGTAGTGTCCTCCACACATCCCAGAATGCATTTCTTTCAAGATCTTTTCAGATTGTCCTTTTTCAAGGCATAAAATAGTATTCCATCCCTATTTTTCCAATACAGGTCACCCCACAACAACACATATTTCTAATCTTGCAATCTCAGACTTCTTCTTTGGTTGTCATTAAAATCTTCTAGGCAACTATCATTTCTTAGAAAATATACAATGTTAGTATACTAGGGCTGTATTTCAATACTTGTAACTAATTCTCCACATGTATTAACATTGTTCACTTGGACTAAATCCAAATTCTCTTCTATCATTAACTTTGCTAGTCCCAAACCTCTTACTAGCTTAGTGATGTGGATTTATAAATTAAACTCTTGGATTTTGTTTATCCATTTGCATATTTTCCCTGTCACTTCACTTTGGACTAAAATATCTTTTACAATAGCATGAGGAACATATGCATTTACTTTAGTGCATACTAGGTAGGGTCTAAATGCTTTGACTACTTTCAATAAAGCATAGGCTTGTTTCTCCATCAATTGATAATTCAATTCAACTACTTGTAGTGATTTGCTGAAGAATGCTATGGGATGGTCAAAACCCTCCTCATCTTTTTGCAATAGTATTGCTGCAATAGTATGAAATGATGCAAATGTAAACAGGGAAAAAAACTTAGTATAATCAGGAGAACTTAAAACATGGGCTTCTTGGATTGCTTGTTTAATTTTTTACAAAGCTTCTTGTGCCTCCTGGTTCCATACAAACTTCACATCCTTTTTCAAAAGTTTGACTGTGGGTTTTACCAGTTCTACAAAATTTGTAATAAATCTCTTGACAAAATTAATTTGTCCCAAGAATGATTGTACACCTTTTATCTTTTTAGGAGAAAGTACTTTTTGAATAGCCTCAACTCTCTCTAGATCTATTCTTACTCCTTATTTTGACACTATGTGGCCTAAGAGCTTTCCCTTAGTAACAACAAATTGACACTTTTTTGGGTTCAGTGATATCCCATATTCTAGTGCTTTGATCAAGACTTTATCCAAATGGCTACACTGGTCTTCTGCTCTTTTTGAAAAGGCTGTTAGATCATCCTAGTAAACTACCATGATGACATCTATAAGATCCTTAAAGGCCATGTCCATTTCTCTATGAAAAGTTGCACCAACATTTTTTAGGCCAAAAGACATGCAGGCATATACATAGGTTCCCAATGGAGTAGTAAATGTTGTCTTGAATTGTTCAGACTCCTTAACCAACACCTGATTATACCTAGAGAACCCATCCAACATAGACAATAGATCACATCCAGTGACCTTATGCAACATAGCCTCCATATTAGGTAATCCATAATTGTCTTTTAGTGAGGCTACATTTAGGTTTCTAAAGTCAATACATAACCTTATGTCCCCATTATTATTTCTTACAGGGACTAAATTTGAAACCCATGATGAATGTCTCATAGGTTGTATTATGCCTGCATCCCCCAGTTTCATCAACTCCATCTGCATTTTAGTAGCCAACATTGGGTTGATAGGCCTTTGTTTTTGCCTAAATGGTTTCACATCTTCTTTCAGTGGGATGTCATGATGAAACAAGTCTTCTCTATAGGCTTTAAGATCCTCATATGACCAGGAAAAAATGTGTTTGTATTTTTTCAACAGCTTTATAAAATTCAACCTCACATTCCTGTCTAGCTTCTTTCCAATGTAGACCAGTTGAGGGGATGTCTCTAATCCCAGATTTATTTCCTCCAAATCTCCTACTTTGGCATTGGATTTCTGTGACATGTAGTTGTAATTTATACTAAAAATGCCCTCTAACTCAACTAATCCCTTAGTAATATGATTTGAGGTTAGCTGAACAACTTCTTGATAAAAAAATATACTCTTTGCCATCTACAACTCCTATTAAAGAGTCATAATCAATTTTGTGGCCATCATATTGATCTACACACTGGATAAATCTAAGGATGTCATCATCATCCTCAAAAAATTTCCAATTATGGATATTGTCAGGCATTGCTGGTCTATTCTTGAATTCCACCACAGATATGCCAACAAGAGTAATATCATCATTCTTTAGAGCAACATTTACAAGAAAGTTGACCATTATGTTATTTGATCTCTCTACCCAAAGAATGTTAAAAGTATCAAAGGATTCAAGTCTATCCCAAACAACATACTTATACAACTTCAGTATGTCATCCTTTGCAACATATTTGGATCTAACTTGAGCTATGATTAGTTGGGAATCCCCATAAACTTGTAAGCATTTTATACCATGCTTGATGGCAATATCCATTCCCAATATTAGTGCCTCATACTTAGCTATATTTTTGGTATAATGAAAGGATAATACAAAAGATTATTTAAAGGTAATACCTGATGGGGAGATAAGTAAAACACCTGATCTTGATCCTTCTTTAGATCATCCTCCATCAAAGTACATTTTCCACAACACATCTTGTTGCAACAACAACTCATCCACTATTGGGTCAATATTTATTAATTGTGGCTTGATCTCCTCAACAAAAAAATTCTAAAATGCCAATATCTATACAAAAATTTAGTTGATCAGGCATGACCATTTCAACCATGACTGCAGAATGAGGCTCTCTGTACAACTTGACCTCAATTCCATTCATAGGAATTGCTTCATATGACAAATATAGTTGCAATTTTCCACCCATTGCTGTTGCCCACTGTCTAGACAAAATAATACCATAATGGGGTTTTTTGTCAACGACAACTATGTCCATTCTATAGGTAGCTTCAGGGAAATAATTTTTTTTGAATTCAATGTCTTTCAGTGTTCCTATCATAGGAACCTCTCTGTTGTCCATTGCATAACAAATTCCAGCAGGAGTGCTGACTTGAAGGCCTAGTTCTTTCATGACATGATATGGCATCACAGTTGTTGCAATACCAGATTCTATCATGTAATTATTTACTGGAAAATGATTTATCATCAAAGTTACATAAAAGGGATCAACTGATAGTGGTTCTTGAGTGATCACATTTCCAATGTAGATATTGGATAATTCCTTGCTTTTATCTAAGCCTTTTACTTGGTTATCCTTTTCATTGACAGTTGGAAGTCCTCTCTTATCATTATTCAAGGTCAAGGACACTTCTTCCTGATTTGACATAGATACATATTCAATTCCTTTCAAGAGTGAAAGTGAAGCTTCTTTATGCTCTTTTATCTTTAGAATCTCCATTAGTGGGACTAAAACTTTCATTTGAGTAAGAGCATGTCTCATGTCAAACATAGGTAATTCAGAAGATACATCACCTATCCTTTTACCTTTCTTGGCTTTATCAGTAGCCACTTGTTCTTCTACTTTTGTTTCCTCTTTCTCCTTTTGAGCAGAAGGATATTCATCTTGCTTTGCAATTTTATTTTCTTTATTTCCCTTTCCATGAGTTTCTGCAGCATTTTGTGGGGCATCCTCATTAATGAAAATAGAGGAAAGTTTACCTTGACTAGGCTCAACTATTCTATTTCTTAGATTGTATGAACCTATAGCCTGGTTTATTGCTGCTATGGTTAGGGATATCTTTTCTTCATCACTTGGTAATCTAAAATGGGGATGCTCCTTTTCATCTCCCACTGAATTGATTATCCTCTGTGATACAATAATAGTCTTATCATTTGAATCAGAAGTCACTTGGGGCTGGTATTCTAGGTATTTACTTCTTTTTCTGCTCACTTCTTCAACATATTCATTTTTCTCAGGAGACCATGGATAAGGATTCCTCACAGTGAACATATTCACAGTAAGACTATCTTGTTCATGACCTGCTTTCTCACTTCCCTCCCCCATTTGATCAGCTAGGGCTTGGGCTATACCACATTGGTAGGAAGAATGAGGCATGTTGCAAGAAGCACACCAGGGAGTGTTTTATACATAGTTTGTGATATTCCTTTTCAAAGGATCAGGGTTTTTTTTTTGTCTTTTGGTTTTCTTGGTTCTCAGGGATTGGCTTTCCATATTTTCAATTTGTTCTGTATGACATATCCCTGAGATTGGGTTGTTTATCATACCTATGATACTGGTACTTATTGTCATGAAAACCTTTGTCATTCTTATCCATTTTAGGAGAAACATCCTTCACTACATTCACTAATTTATCAACCCTATCATCCTCCTTAATAGGTTTGCTTGCTTATCCTTTCTCTTTCCAAAGTTTTCCATCCTCTCTCTTCCCCATTTTCCGTGAGGCTTGCCTATTATTCTCAATGTCTATTGCTATTTTATAAGCCTTTCTCAAGGTACGATGGTTCTTGTCTCTGAGAAGATAGGACATCTTCCCATGAGAAGCATTGAAATATGTAGTTAGATATACCTGTTCATCTAACCTTAGCACTTGGAATAGCTTGTTCATAGCTTTTTGGAACCTATTGTTAGAATCTGACATGCTCTGATTAGGGAACTTCTTAATGTTATTAAATTAATTCAACATGTAACCAGAGTTAACATGTTCTCTTAATTGTTCCCTAAAATACTTAACAAATTCCTCCCAAGATGCTATACTATCATTAGGAAAATTTCTAAACCAATCCCCGACATCTTCTATTAAGGACTCAAAAAAAAGCTTCATAATAACATCTTCATGTTCTATTTCAAAATTAGTTATCTTATCTGTAAAATCTTTTAAATGTTCTTCACAGGTTATGAAATTATTTCCTATGAACCTAGGGATTCAATCTCTTACCTCATTGGGGATCATGTTAGGATGACCAGGAATTCCATCAAATAAAAAAGGTCTATATTTGTCCAAATGGACAGGTCTTCTCTGGAAACTTCCCAAAGTATTGTTTCCACTTCATCCAGCTGCACCTCCTTGGTTTTGAGTATGCTGAGTGCCACCTTGCTTTAGACTAGATATTTGAGCACTAGGACCAGGACCAGACTGTTGAGCACTTGGGCTAGGAATACCTGGTGGAACTTGTTGTTGTGTCCTAGTATTAACAGGCATAGAGCTACTTGCAGTAGTATTGCTGGTAGCATGCAAGATAGATATCCTCATTTTCATATCAGCTACAATAGCCTCTAACTCCATCTTTTCTAGCTGCTTGGATAGATCTTCTTTGGCTTTTCTTCCTTGCTCAATTTCCATGTCTACTTGAGACATTCCTGCAAGGATAGTTTTGTTTTTCTTAGGCTCATTGATAGCTATGCTAATAGAATTTTTCTTACCTTTATCAGAGACATTTTTATCACTTTTCTTGAGCTTTGCATTCTTCTCAATCTGATGAGGGTGCAATTGTCTTATGACATGTCCTTCTCCTTCAAACTCATCTTTGTTAGAGCTTGATATTTTATTTGCAACTTGTACCCTGGACCCTGGACCTCTTTATTTAGGATTTTAGCCTTAAGCTCATTTCTTCTTGTCTCTGCCAAGAGTTCCTCTCTCTCTCTCTCTCTCAATTGAAAATTCATACAATTCTTGCTCATGCCTTTTCCTTGCATCTTCTATCTATGATTCTTGTTCACGTTTCTTTCTTCTTAAGGCTAGAACTTCCTCTCTCAACTTATCAGAATCATAAGATGTTTCAGTAGAAGATGTCTCTCTTGGTTGTTCTAGTGTTTCTTGTGCAGGGAAGAATCCTACATATGTCATCTCTCCATCTCTGAAGGGATAAAAAGGTACATCACCTCTATAAGGCTCTACTAGCCTTGATTGTTCTCCACTCTCAGATGAGGATGACCTTCTTTCAGGGACATGGGCTTCCATTCTCCCCTTTGAAGTACTGGGGGAATCATGATTTGATCCACTTCTCTTGGACCACTGTCTCCTCCCAGGTGTATGGAGCTTATCTCCTATATATTTCTCAGGATTAGCTCTATAGTAAGATCTGGTGTTTCTTTTCCGACTCATATTTAAATTAGACAAGTATTTTTTAGTATTTCAATATGCAAGTCACACTGGAATGCGCAGAGTTATAGAGTCGCCACCCACAACTAGTATGGGATGGAAATTACTTAAACTGGTTAAGAAATGGAAACACATATGATTAGTCTCTTTTAAATTTACAAATATTATTGCTTACACCCATTTCTCCCCAGCAGAGTCACCATTTTCTTAGTACTTTTTCTTGTAGAACCTCAATATAGAAAATATGCTTGACTCTTAGATTCCCAATTCTTGATTCATACAGTAAAAGTCTAATTGATGAGGATTAATCCTCCTTGTTTGAGCTCCACAGACTTAGGCGGGTGTACCTTTCATAGTTACTTCTTCTCAATAATATTTAACAGTGGATCAAGGGTTACACTGATTTGTCTCTTGCCTTTTACTGCAGCAACTGATAACACATCTTGCAAATGAATATGATCAGTTTAATGTAGAGCTTAATAAGCCAAACCATGAACTTAGCAAGGAAAAATAATAGTGAAACAAGGATTCTCATCCTTCTTCTTTTTAGAGTTCTAGAATCAGGAAGGCTAACCTAATGATTCTCTTGCCAAGGAATCAATAAAATGAACTGTATCTTTCAATACAATTCATAAACATGAATGTTCTTAATAATAGGAAAGTAAAAGATTATTTAGATTTAAGATTTATAATGATAACTACTTATCAAAACCTAGACCAATGCCTAATCCAGGGCAAAGAGTCAATTAAGATATACATTCAGAGAAACTAATTAATTGAAACACACATGAAAATTAGATGGAATGCCTTAAAAAAACCTTCTCATTTTTACATCCATGTATCAAATTCCTACACAAATATAAAGCCCTCTGGAACTACTCATGAGATTTACTCCCTCCCTGAAAGAAACTTACAAAAAATCGCATAGTTACCTTATAACCAGTACCTTTAAAATGCCTTCAATATTAAACACACAAGAGCATAAAAATAAACACAAGAAGACATCATTGATGTGAAACATGAAACTTCACTGTATTTTATTAATATAATTCTGCTTCAATACATTCAGAGAGACAAAAATCTTGAAAATAGATAAAATTTAGAAGTCTGCCTCGCAGTTCTTAATTCATCATCCTTTTGAAATATCTTACTTCTTATATATAGAGAGAACTATCCATATTGGAATCCTTAGAGAGAAAGGATGTAACAAGATTAAGATGGATAGGCTAAACCTAAAAGTACTAGAAGACAAAATTACAGTTACATATTCAGTCGATGGAGAAAACACCTGAGTAGATAATTTGAAATGATTCCAAATCTTTGGCAGTTGGTACCTTTGTCCGCAAATATTCTGGGTAACCTCTTGAGGTTGTTGTGAGACCTAGTGACTGCCAATACAGGATAAATTACACTAGTCTTGGTGATGATTACCCTCCCTGTGCTCATTGATCAGGTGCCAGGTGCCATTCTACTCCTCATCCAACACATCCAGGTCAATGGTTACTGGTTTCTTCTTTTTGGGCTTGGTGATGTTGTCCCACTGTGTAACCTCTGCCTCTAAAGGATAATTAAAACTTTGAATACTTTGTAACTATACCTTTTTCCTATCCCATCTGGCATCAGTTATGACCTTGACATCTATAACAAACTTCATGAAGTCTGCTTCTGCTTTGAATGCTTCGTGAAAGGATTTGTTAAATTTGTCCATATCTAGGACACTGCCATATGTTAGGAATGAATCTTTGCTAGGCAGTAGAGTATCAAACTCATTTCTCCATTTTTCTACAGATTTTATCTTACCATATTCTCCCTTGACTAGAGGAATAAATCTGTTGAAGTTTGGACCAAACATGCTGACCCTTGCCTATATTTGATTAGCTTTGCCTTTGAAGAAAGACAATGTTGTTCCAATTTGTTCAATCATCTCTCCCACTTGACAAACTATCTTTGGGAGATCTGTCCTATGTGGTTGCAAGGCTTTAAGTCTTTCAAATAGTGATCCCTTGCTTGACCAAGTGCTAAAATAAGGATCTAGAGTTGCAATGTGGCTTTTGACCTCTGTCTCTAGGCCAGGTAGCTTACTATAAGCCTTGTGTACTAGGTCTACTTTTCCCTTCAAGATATCTATCCTGTGTTGTAGTATGCTTAATAAGGTACTTAATGCCACCTCATTTTGATCTTGGCCTAGCTGCCCTGTTTCTTAAGGAAAGTCCTCTACATTCTCTATTTGAGCATCCACAACTTCTTTGGGTGGAGTGGGGAGAGCTTTGGGAGCTTCTTCTATCTTCATATTTAACACGTCAACTTGCCCTTGTAGTGACTTGATCTAAAGAAAGCATCTTTCCCTGTCCTTTATCACAACAACAACCTCATCAAATAACTTTGCATATCTTGTAGAAATTTGTTCTGTCTTTTCTTGATTCAAATGGGCAAAGTGGGTGACTACTTGGGATATCTCTAGGTCTGTAGTGTTCTGGATTGTCCAGATGATCTTATCCCCATCTATTTTTTCCTCTATAATGACCAAGGAAGGCTTTTGTGTTCTTGGTGCCAGAGACCACATGGCTAGTGTCTGAGATCTGGGATCATATCCACATCCCCTGATCATTTCTCCAATTTGTGTCTCAGAAGACAAGTTGGCATTGAGTTTCTTTCTAATTTGATCAATAATGAAAGCAGACGCCAAGTCCCACCCAGGCACAAGCAACATCCCACTAGATTTGACTAGTTGTCTTGCTTCCTCAGGGGTTATTGTTTCATTCTTAGGGTCATAAGTTGTCAAGGCTTGTAGGGCCTCACTTTTAACTATTTCTCCCCCCATCAACTACAATTGTGCCGCTACCTCTTTGTAATGCCCCGCCAGGGAACCCAGGAGAACTTAACCTAAACAAGACACTAAGTTGATGGAATATTTTTTTTTTAAAAATGTTTACAAACAATAAAGATAACAATGTGGAAGCAACACAATGAAGTACATGACATCATGAAATACAACTCATACAAGATTAACATTTCTCGAGAGTTCCTTGACGTAGAATTACTTAAACAAAATAATCTACGATTAACAATAATAAGGAACTAACATAAAGGTACATAATCTGAAACCAATAACATACATCTCGTAATAAAAGATTACATATACATCTGATACCATAAGGTATACTACCTAATCAACATCCACTACACAAATCGCAGGGTATGTAATAATACATAATAAACAATACAATGCATCCTCCAAAGGATGATAATCAATATATACATATTGTACAATACACATCTCAAGTAACTGAATAAGTCTCCAAAGACTAGGAAGATGAAACTGCAACAAGGAACATCCAAGCATGAAGAAGAATCCGTCAGAATCTCAATGGTAATAAGAATCACTACCACCTGACCACATGGAACCAAAGGTCCACTCCCACTGTGGTGAGGAGATAGTAACAGGCCCATCACACAAGGGTATACAACAAGAATGCAAACAAGGTACACATGACCTCATACTCAAATGCAAAGGAAGCTCCTAGAAGCACTCTAAACCATAACAAGGAATACTAAACAACACCAGAGGTACTGACACACGTAGGATAACCTAAGTTGTATATAGGAAGGTGTCATCATGTATGTCGCATCCTTGAGTTTTGTCCTAGAAATCCCTTAAAGAATTATGGTACTCGAGTGACTATACACGACATCAATGACCTCTCAAATTGACAAAGCCACTAACTATGCCTGAACCCGCACCTCAAAAGGGGGCAAGCATCATCTCATCCTCCATCTTAGCCTATACTAGCGCTCAAGCATGGGTGAGGCATTATCTTATTAGTTTAATACTAGGACATCCTAATTAATTTATTATGTTATCACTTGTTACCACTACTTACAATAAGCGATCCTAGTAGCCACTTGTGGGCTCCGACACTTATTGCAAGCCACCTCCTATCATACAACTAGGTAACCTACCCTAGGTTCACAAAAGAGTATCATAAAGGTACATCATAAATCAATCGCATCCTACCCATTCAGGTGCACATAGGTTCTCAATAACTACAAAACATCCACAATATCCTCATAAGTCCAAACAACACATCATACTGAACCAGGTTGGTTCTAAGAATATCAGGACTATGACATCATCATAAATCATGAACTAACATCACAATAATACCATACAGAAAGTGCAATCCCAAAACCTCTGGATTTATGTCCTAAGGGTTATCTAGCCCAACAGATACCTGAAACATGATAACATAGAAGAATATACAAATCATTTAATCACGCACTCAAAACACATCATGGTACAATAACTTCATATTCAGAATGCATTAAATTAAATACAATGTTAATGTAGGGATAAACAAATTTATAATCCCTAATCATGCAAATTCATTTATCCACTAAAATTACTATCCCGCAATAATTAAATATTCCACATTGGTAAATGTTAACATTATCTATAGATCTATTTATAAAACCAGCATATAAATACATCCAGGGATTAATTACCAATTTTAGTTATAATTATAAAATTCCTAGGTGCAACATAAGCATCAATATAAGCCGTTCAATATTACCTCTATAAATAATAAGGATCAATTTATAACAATGATAAAAATATATGCCCTCTTTTATCTATGAATTAATAACATTATTAATTCATTTCTCATGATTCCATCCTTAATTAAACTCCTCATGGCATAAATTAGTGTAAAACTAATTAAATAGTAAATCTAAACTAATTTAAGAATTAATTTTAAATTAATTTTAAACTAACTAAAAACTAATTTAAAATAAACTATCTTTAAACTAATTAAAAAAAAAAACAACTATTAAAAATAAACCATATACTAAAATGATTTAATTAAGCAAATTTAAATAAATCAAATTTCAACCTTTTCTTTTTTTAAAATAAAAATAACATATTACTTAAATACTAATAAACATACAATAGGAAAGAGAGAACAAAATATTTGCGGCTGAAATATTTCTGGATGATGGACTCCGCAAGGGTTTTCTACAGATCAATTCACAATCTGATCACAATAGAGCAGATCTAAGAAACAATTAGGTGTGAAAATTAATCAGACCTAGAAGGAAAAATAAAAATTAGACAGGAAGGCGTGCTCTGCAATCAGCCAAATGCGAACTTTTCATTCAAAAAGGAAATCCGCCTTTCAAAAGCATCAGATAAATATTGGTCTTTTCCATGCGAATTGAGATGCGAAGAAAGATTTAGCCGTATGCAGTAAGGATAACCCTAGAACAGAAAGGCTCATTGTGGCTACAGGTGCTGCAAAGAAGCAAGACAAAGAAGAGGTTTTTTCAAGCTATTGTTTCAATTGCTGGCTCTACGGCCACAAGAAAAAAGATTGTCGTAAACTAGCACAACATCACCCTTCATATGAGCATCTGAATGATTTCATAGCAAAATAGAAGAAATTAGCTGATGAAAATACAGATTTGGAATTGCTCGCTATCTCCTCTCGAGCAAAACCTAATCCATCCATTGTTGTTTCTGCTCCGATTATGGGTTCCTCTGTTAACCCTAACAAATCTTCACTGCCAGATAAGCAAGAGAAGGATTCCCAGAAGGAAATATTTAATGAAATTGCTTGGGCTAAGAATCTTGGTTCTGCATTTAGAGTAAACAATTTAATACCTAAGCGAACTAGGGATGTTAAGCCAAAAGTCTTCTCAGTCCAAACTTTGGACAGGCAGATAAATATCTATTCCAAGACTAAGTATGCAAAATTGGGCATAGGCATCGGGGCTGCTAAGGTGGGAAGACCTGAGCATAATTTAAACTGTAGAAGCAATGAACCCCTATCTGCTAAGAGGGAAGGTGGGATCTTACCTACTCAAGCACCTCCCGTTTGCATAATGAAGAACGAATCCACTTGGCAGACGGTTAAAAACAAGAAAAAGGTTAACAGGTATCAGCCATCTCATAGTCCTTTTAATCTATCTCTGAATAATTCATTTGATTTGCTTGAAGAGGAAGATAATGGGAAATATTCGCCCCCCCATAAAGGCTATAAGGCAGGACAGAAAAAGCTCCATTCCAATGTCTCAGCGCTCTACCCACAGAATGAACAAACACACAGAAAGAATTTAAAAGAAGGTCTAACAGGTAACAATGGGTTAAGGATGTTTCAGGAACAAAACATACAGGTATACACGCCCCCTCATAAGCGTAATAAAACTATGGAGAGTAACAATGGTAAAATAATAGGTAATTTATTTCAGAATCCTAACATGATTAGAATAGTTCTAGATGGAAAATGCATGGAACAGAGAAAAAATTCTTATGCAGATACAGGGCTAATTTGCCGATGGTCTGGAGTAGGAACTTCAATTACAGATCTGGTAGCTTGGCTGAAATCTCAACTCCCAAATGAGGTAAGTATATCTATCTTATTAGAAAATTTTATTTTCATTAATTGTAAAGATGGAAATATTAAATGTAAAATTAGAAATGAAGGGTTAGCTAAGTATAAAGACTCTGATTTTTATATTTTTGACTGGGTTCCCCTGTTCAACCCAATAAATCTTAAGGACTTTCTTGTAGAAAAAGATATTGTTCTTAGAAATCTTCCTATAGAATTATCTGATGTAGAAACTGTCAAGTTAATAGGAAAACAAATTGGTGACTTTCTAAGCATTATTGATAATGATAATAACCAGTCTGAAAAAATCATTATAGT
Source organism: Thuja plicata (assembly GCA_018584345.1). NCBI lineage: Eukaryota > Viridiplantae > Streptophyta > Pinopsida > Cupressales > Cupressaceae > Thuja > Thuja plicata. The sequence goes on from MU226106.1 coordinate 1,796,565, forward strand.
AAAGATAAACTATCATCAAAAATGGATTCATCCCATTAGATTATGCTTTAATTCAAAATCTAGTATTATTAACCCCATTATTCTAGAAGATTTTGTAGAAAGACAAACAAAGGATCTAGAAACCAGAAATTTAGGACAAATTGACACTTATATTCAGAAGACACCAAAATTGTGGGTGAGCTTTAACTCAGATAAAGGTGGTTTCACTCTGACTTCTCCTAAGGAAATTAATCCAATCAACATCTCCACACACCCTTCAGACTCTTTGTGTCAACCCCCCTTGGCTCTGGAAAATGACATACCAATAAATGAGACCTTAAATGTTGAGGTCAAATCTCCCCTACCTTTATCCCCGGAGCATAAGTATAACCTTAGTATCCAGAGTATCAAGCAAGGAATTAACATTGAAATTACCTCTTACAGCCCGAATAGAATCTCCAACAGTCCAGAAAATCAAGAGAGATCACTTCTAAAAGAGAACCAAAAAATAGAAGAAGAAATAGGTGAGATCACCAATGAATTAATGGATACCCTTATAGACGAAATATGTGACAAAGAGGAACTTGATCACCAAAAACATTTGCTAATTAAAAGCATTAAGGAGATGTCAGCATTAGACAACACTCAGGAATATGGACAAGAAAACATGGAAATGGAATGCTTACCAAATCTAGATGAGATAGGAGATATGGAAATGGATCTTAATGATATAGAAGTTCCCTTGTATGTTAGGAAAAAAGATATAAATAATACAAGGAATCAAAATGGGGAAGAGATCAGAATTTGCCTAGAAGGAATCAACAATGATGATAGACAATTAGGCATGGAAACAACCATTGATGGAATCAAACCCGACGGCAATCTCTCATTGGTTAAAGACTCCATAAAAGGCCTCTTTGGTATCACCAACGAAGACAGGAAGTTAGGTATAGCAATGAAAAGAGGAAGTCTGAGCACCCCTAATATCAATAGAATTAAAAAGAAGAGGGGGAGGAAATCCCCAGTGGAGTTAAGTACTATGAATGTTAATGCAGGAATCCAAAATGAGATTGCAGATATTCCTAATATTGAAAAAAACTTGGAACTCATCCCCTCCGAATATCACCATCAGAAAAAAAAAATGCAAAAAGAAGGAATGGAAAAATCTCCCTTAGTGGAGACCATTGACCAAGGTTCACTGCTAGACTTTTTAGGATTAGACCCTGCCTCTATTCTGGAGGATTCTAGGAGTAATGATATAATAATAGGAGTATTATGTTCGCTATCGAATGAAGAACTGTGTGAGGAAAACAAAGAGAACATTGTTAGGAACAATACAAAAACTTTAGGTTTAGGAAAATTAATTAAGGGCAGGTCAGAAGCTGATACGGGGAAACTAGTCAAACCAAGAGGAAGAAAATCCCTTGCTGAACTAAGAGAAAAGGAAGGAATGGCGCTAGGTCAGGTTAAAATTACTGATATTCTATACTCTGGGAAGGGAAGGTCCTTCCCGAGTCCTCATGAAGATCATTAGTTGGAATGTTAGGGGTTTAAATGCCCCTAACAAACGACGCCTTGTAATAAGGCAATTAGCGAAAATTAAACCAAATATGGATATGATACAAGAAACTAAACTTTCTATTGAAGGATATGAGAATATAAAAAAGAGTATAGGAATAAGAGAATTAATAGGTTATGAGGCAGAAGGCGCTTCGGGTGGAATTGCTTTTATTTGGGATCCAAGAGAAATAGATTTCAATATTCATGAAAAACATAAAAATTGGATGGGAGGTCAAATCAAAAGTTTAAAGTCAGATTTAAAATTTAATCTAATAAACATGTACGCACCTAAATTCCTACATGAAAAGAGAATTGTATGGTAGGAGATTAAGGATTATATTGAGAACTTCTTGAACGAAACATTTATACTAGGAGGAGATTTTAATGCTATCCTATCCTTGGAAGATAAACAGGGTGGGACAAAACACATATCAAAAACTATTTTAGAATTCCAGGAATGGATAAATAATTTAGGGGCTTCGGAAATTAAATCAGACCGAGGGAAATTCACCAGGACTAACAAACGTAAAGACACAGAGTTAATAGTATAAAAATTGGACAGGTTCTTCTTTATAGGGGAGTTGAGGAATTTTGACTTTAATCTTACTAATGAGGTCCTACCCATTGCCGGTTCCGACCACTTTCCTATAGAACTAGTAATTTCAGAACCAATTAGAAATGAAAAAATCCCGTTTAGATTTGAAAAAATGTGGTTACTTAATGAGGAATGTTTGGGTCTAATTAAAAAATGGTGGACAGAGGCAAGGTTTAAAGGTTCCAAGATATACAAAGTCATAAGGAAACTAAAATTCATAAAAAGAAATCTGTCTCATTGGAGTAAAAATTCTATTGGGGATATATTTGTGAAAAGAGATCTTATAGAAAAAGAGCTGGAAAATGTGAATAAGGAGATTATTAAAGAAGGAAAACATATTTCAGATGATAACATAGAGAAGGAATTATTATGTAAATACTATGATTCTCTTTCACAAATTAGCGCCTTCTGGGGGCAAAGAGCGAGAGAAACATGGCTCGGGGAAGGGGATCGAAACACCAAATTTTGTCACAATAGCGTCAAAGCTAGAAGGAATTTGAACAAGATTTCAAAAATCAAAGATAGAAATGGAAATATAATAGAGGATCCCAAAGAAATTGCAGATGAAGCAGTCTCTTTCTTTGAAAACTCTCTGAATAACTTAGGGAGTGTGGATTTGTTGGACCAGGCCAAGCTTTTAAGAAACATCCCTCGTATAATAACCTCGCTTCAGAATAACTTCCTAAATACCGCTTTTACGGAAGATGAAATACTCAAGGTTCTAAAAGAAATGAACCCGGATAAATCCCCTGGTCCTGATGGATTCCCAACATTTTTCTTTCAAAAGTTTTGGTCATTTATGGGCAAGGAAATTACTGATGCTCTAGAGGGAATGAGAAATATTCTTAAAGAGCTAAATAACACATTCATTGCTCTTATTCCCAAAAAGGTCAATGCAGGAACTTTAACAAGTACAGACCTATCTCCCTATGCAACACTCTGTATAAAATCTTCTCAAAAGCTTTGGCAGGCAGAATGAAACAACTTCTTCCGTTAATTATATCTGAAGAACAAACAGGATATGTCCCTAATAGGTCAATTCTAGATGGAGTGATTATTTCTCATGAGGCTATACATTCAATAACAAATAATAAGGTTCCGAGTATGTTGATTAAGTTAGACATCAGTAAGGCTTATGATAAAGTGGATTGGAGATTTTTGTGTAAATGTATGGAAGCTTTTGGATTCTCAAAACAATGGATCAATAT